>CAUYON010001292.1:0-68031 GCA_963573935.1 Arctocebus calabarensis
AGAAATATTTTGATCGTACTGTTAGAGATAGCCTTCATGGCATTTTCTTGATCACTATATAAAGACATTGATACTCTACCTTTAATAAGTTTCACCAGTTCTGCACCATTTTTGACCTGTCACAAAAAGGCCTGGAGCAAGGTGGGGAGAAAGGAAGCGGGAGCTGGAGGTCAGCGCTCTGGCATTGCTAAGAGGGGAAGCACAGAATGCACAGGTCACCAGGGCAAGACAGAAAATTATTTTAAAGAAAGACCTGAGTAGAAAAGGTGCCGCTCTATGCTCTGCACCTGGTTGACCCTTCTTCCTAAGGTGGAGGATGTCTCCTGTCACCAGAAGCAGCCTCTCTTCCTCATTGTTCTCCAGCTTCTCTGGGACACGTTGCTGTCTGTACCTGCAGAGACCAAACACCTGTACAGGCAAATAAGATGGTGTCATGAGCACTCGGTAAATATCAATTCATTCTGTTCTGAAAATGCTCCCATTATATCCTATCATTTCTTCAAGTATTTTTTTTCTAATGAAGATACTCACAAATTAAGTTTTTAAGGTTCTTAAACTAGTTTTTGCCCACTCTGTTAGTCCTCTGCGTTTTTCCCCTCTCATTTCACCAGTCCGTGCAATGCTACCGCCGGAGGACCGTTGGTCTACACTTAGTAATTAGCTGGTGTGGTGGGATCACGGCAGGGCTGGGTCAAGCAAAGCTTTGAAGGAACACTCATGTCCACGTGACTGGTATTTGTTCCTTTTCCTGAAATAAAATGCTTTGTCCCCACAGTAGGTTATGGTGGGGATGGGCTCAGAGAGGTCAGCAGAACTCAGGGTGCTGACAGGGAAAGGTATAAAATGAAATAAACTGTTAATGTTCCCCAGTTCATTGCAAAAAATAAATTGTGGTTTCAGAGCACCCGCTGATCAGCCCTCTCGCTGATATCACCCAGCACACAGTGCCTACCCCCATGGGCGAATCACCTGAAAGATGTTGAGGTCAAGGCCTCTAAACATTTGGACACACATTAATGGGTTTTACACCTTTGTATCTCTCTGATATTACTGTTTCGCTTCAGCAAGCCCACTAATATCAGATATATCCTATGAGGGACTATTCTAAATCACTTCAATTTTCCCTGCCCCTGGGCTCTGGCCGTAAGACCAGAATCCTAAGCAAGTGGTTGCCTGTGACCTAGTGTTTTCCTTCCCCCCATTTATAGCAGAGGGAACTTTATTAGCTCTGTGGACACACGTATATCAGTTTTAAAGATTAAGTACAACATCAATAGTTCTTACCCGGCTCTCAAATACATCGCGTTGTTGCATTTTCCCAGAGAATGTTAAAAAATTAGTATTGCCATTCGTGGAAACATTTTTCTCTTAAAATAAACCATTGTTCATAATGGTGTTTACTTACTTATTCTCTAAAGTGCTGTTTTATATAGAAAGTAAATCCAGGATAGAAGCTTGATAAGTCATTTCAGACTTGATAGCACATGAACCTCATAGGTCCGAGTGAATTATGAATCCTCACTTCACTTTCACAGTCTCCTCATTGCAACTACTTGTTTATCTTCTCAGGGATTTTAAAATACTGAACTAGCTTCCCTTTAGTGCCCAAGTCATCCATCCACCTCATGCTTCTCCTATCCTCCAAATTCCTTCAGCTGTGAACAGCCAAGTAGCCTATGAGTCAATTACGGGCTGTTGGAAAGAGCCATCTACTATCAGGCCTCGTCTTGAATCCCACAGTCTGGCCAAGAGTGAAAAAGAGAAGCTACATCTTCCATATCCTCTTCTGGCTGTGGTTCAGGCCACCAAGGAAACACAAAGTAACTGGTCATTTGGGACACCGAGTTTTGAATTTGGATTTGGGCTCCCCTTGACTCTTCCCTGGAGACACTCTCTTGTCATTTTGTCCCCCCCCCCCCGTCCCCCAGCGTTTGTGCCCATCATCGGCCTCTTCCTCGGGCATCACTTCTGTCCCTTCATTCATTTGCCTTCAAGGTTACCCTCCACATGACTCACCTCTCCTGGGCCCCTCAGCCCATACACCCAACCTCATCTCTAGTCAAACACATCTCCTCTCTGCCTTTCCTCCCATGTGGCTCCTCCAGCCTGGATTGTTTTTCTCTAGGTCCAATTTCCCTCCATCTTGCAACAACCAGCTCACAGTGTGCCTGTTCCACAAAGCTGTAGTAACCACAGCAAACCAAACAGCGTGGCCCCAAGAGCTTTGGGGTTATGAGAAGTCTTCTGCGCTCTCCACCACCTCTGCTCTTTGCAGTGAAACTTCTCCTCCCTTCATAGTCCAGTCCTGTTTTCCTTGAAGAAGGAAGCTCCTTGAGCACAGAGACAGGCCTTGCAGTTTTTCTGTGTTCCCTCAGTGGGACGACAAATAGCACAGATGCTCAGTGAGCACTAGCTTGTTGATTACTCACTGTAATGAGGCTGTTTACTGGTCATAAACCATCGCTGGGGGTTCTGTCCTCAGAAACGTGTGGATTTCCTATTAGAAGGTAGAAGTTGGTCAGTCATTGTTTTATCCCTAACACTTAGCGTCATACTCACCCTCTTGAATTAAGTGGTGGGAGGACAGACAGACATGCCCCCCAGAAGCTGGCACAGTGCACCTGGGAGCTAGAGACTAATTTGATGAACAAAAATGGGGCTGGCAGTAATACGCATGCAATTTGGAGGATGGAGTTCCAATTCTGACGAGCAAAGGTATATGGGGAAGGTATTCCAGTTAGGGTCACAGGGTCAGTAAAAGCCTAATGGAGTGAAAAGATGGGGTATGTCCCCCAGAAAGCAGACCCAAGCCCGGTTGGCTAGGGAAAGGTAACAGGTTGGTGAGATGGGCGCGGGAAAAGTCCCAGAGAAGCTGAAATTCAATGCCAAGTGGGCATTCATTTCAAACGTGTTACAAAGGATGGGCTATCAGACTTAAGTGGTATGGAGATGAGCCCTTATTTTGAAATTCATGTGATGATTTTTATCTCAAAACTACATTTAAATAAAACCACACAGATCACTTTAGAGAAAAATACAAAATTAATAGTGGCAGAGGCAGTATGTCAAAGAATCGTGCTGAGGGTGACTCCCTATGGACGTTTGGAATGCAGGACTGTAGAAGTGGGAAGACCACGTGGCTGCAGAAATGGCACCTGGGCAGAGGACAAAGGGATGGTTGGAGTTTGGCAACCAGGAAGCCATGGGTGAATTTAGAGCAGCTTAGGGTGGCAGAAAGTCAAGGAATTGGTGTGCGTTATTACCAAACAGCAGTTCTGGCTCATAGTAGGAGATCAGTAAGGAGGTGTGAATGAATTGGTGGCAGGTATGAGGTGAGGCTCTGTTTCCACCCATGGCACTGACACCCACTGGCTGGTGGTGGGGTGTGGCCGAGAGCATCTGGATTCCCACACCCCCTCCTGAAGTGAGCTCACAGGAAACACAGCCTCCCTTCAGGTGGAGGAGGGAATGGGGGCGCTGAGGGGGCGAGGGAGGGAGGACAGCTGGCTTCCCAAAGCTTGGGGACCTGTGATCTTACACCAAGGCTATTCCATTAAGCAGTACCACAGGGGCCTGGGCACCTGGGTATTCCAGCTGAAAGTGGCCAGTTAGGAGGCCTGGGGTGCAGGGACCACCTACCCCCATCTCAAGATATAGCTTTACCTGACTCCTGCTTATTTTTCACTGGGGAATAGAACATCATGGGTGCTAGCTCTCAGAAATTTACCAAAAGATGTCCCCAAAACCCACCTTGTATTTTAGGGGACCACTATTAGTTTTTCAGTGCTCCTGACTGGGTTTTCTTTTAATTAGCACCGTCATTTCACAATGGTAAAGATGCCACACCATAGAGTTTGCAGCCTTTCACCTCAATGAGATGAGATCACATCTCCTCTCCCTCAAGGTTTTGTGATACTCAGATCGCTCCCTAACATTATTTCTGGTCTGTCATTCTCGTCATTTCTCTGAACCCCCAATAACACCACTGGTGCTGTTTTCCCATGCCTTCCCTCTATCCTCAAGCACCCCTCCCCTCATAGCTAAGCCTGGCTTAAGCTACCCAGGTCTCTGAAGGCTCTGCATGCCCCCATGGGAACTCCCACAGATCCTGTCCTGCTGCCCCCCGCCTGCTCACTGTTCCGTCTCCAGGATTTACACAACCCTTTTTGTTTCTTCCATCCCTCCTGCGTGGACTCTAGGCCTCGAATCTCCTTTCCTGCTGTCAGGTGGAACCCCACGTCCAGTGGTTGGAGCAGGTCTACGTAGTTCCCAGGAGGGAACCCTTGGGGTGGCTGGGAGACCAGTTAGTGTCACTGAGCCACCGTGCCCGCCATCCGCCCATGATGCTGTTCAGAATGAAGCCATTGATGCAACTATTACATTCATGTGAGCAAAGAGACCACAGGGGGAGTGAGATACTTTATCTCCCCCAGATTCAGCAGGGACTCCCGTGGGTCATGCTGTTTGGTGGCTGTGAATATTAAAAGAACTTGATTTCATACCCAGAATGAGATAGGGACATGTCATGGTGCCCTGTCTTGTGTGAAAGGCCAGACATTTACAGTGTGCGTGTTTGACCAGCATCGTTGATACCTTTGCTAGCCCCTTCAGTTCCCAGGGAGAAGCCGGTGTTTAAAGCATGCCTGCACACTCCAGCATTCCGAGTGACAGTGTGAGGTCTCACTTCTGACCTCAGCTTTGCCGGCTGTGGGCTCTTGGGTCAATTGTTTTGCCGTCCTGTGCCTCACCCGGGTGAGGTGAGGTCACTTCCTCAGCCTCTATCACCAGTGAGCAGCAAAGAGCTCTGCTCGGGCTGTGCCCACAGGCCAAGTCTAACACACAGCCTGTTTTGGTGCAGCATCCAGACCAAGAATGTATTTTACATTTTAAATGGCTATCCTGTAAGTATCGATATCCAGGGTGGCCATAAAGTGCCCACACAAGGTAAGAAATTCATTCTTTGGTCCCTTACAGTAAAAGTTTGCTGACTCCTGCTAGAAGGGGTTTCTCCTTTTCAAGTTAGTCACTTTTCCTCCAGTTTATTGCACACCAGCAGACTGTGTTCCAGAAATTTCACAGGCGGTATCTCTTATAAGGAGTTGTCACCCTCACAACCTAGTAGGGGGTTGCCCCCTTGTCCAAGCTGGGGGAACCAAGAGGCTGTGAGCTTCCCACACTTCCTGCAGGCTGTGCTGAGATGACCCACCACACTTCCCTGCCCTGCTCCCCATGGCCAGAGTCTCATGTGGAACTCAGACTTGTTAATCCCAAATGGTAGTGAGGGCCCTTGGGGTCTGGAGGAGGCAGTTCTAGGCATTTCAGGGGTCGCAGAAATGACTTACTCGGGAACCTGCCTTCTGGAATTTCAAATCTAATTGGGTCAGTGGAGACAGCCGTTTGTCACCAGTGACGGGGGGAAGAGAGGCACTCACACCATCCCTGTGGGACCACAGGGGCATCCTGAGGCCCAAGCCTGTCGGAAATCTTGGGTGGTCTGCTGACCTCGAGGCCCATTGGTGCTGGTTGCCGCTGGCCGCCTTGGACACAGAGCTGCCTGGGTCCCGGCTGCCTCACTGCTGGCCCCTGTGGCTCTTACTGCGTTACTGTCCAGCATCCTGTTTTGCGGTCCCCTGACCAACTCTTGGAGGCTGATGCTCATCGGCCTGTGTGTGGTTTGACGCCCACTGTGACGTGCTGTCCTCACCGTCCCCTGCCCCCCACATGGCTGCAGCGAACCCAGTAAGCTGTCAGTCCCAGGCAGCCAGTGTGTCCTCAGTTCCTGCATCCCAGAGAAAATGCCCTTGAGACAGCAGCACCTCAGTCAATTTGACAAACAAACAAAAATATCCTTTATTTTTAAAAATAAGATGCGAGGGCCTGAGCAAGGTGTTCTGAGCTTACATAGCTTCTCAAACTGCATTTAGAGCTGTTATATGTTTGCAACAAATCTGACATTTTGTTGTTATGTGCTAAGATCTCTGAAGTTGCTTTTTTTCCCCTTCGCTGTGATGATTTTTATCCACACTTGTCTTTCTAGCAACCTCCTCTTGTTCAAGCACCAGCGGCCACTCGCTAAATGTGGTGCGGACAAGTTGTTGAAACGTCACTTTGACAAAGGGGAGGGTTAACTAGGAGCCACTAAACCATTTCCTCCTCAGATTGTGAGTGGAATCTGTGGCCAAGGCCGTCCTCTAGTTGGGCTGCTGGAGGTGGGAAAGCAATTCTCATTCCTCTGGATTGCTTCACGCTTCTCGTGAGAGCAGCCGTCACAGTCCGTGTCAGACTCTGCTGTCCATTTGGTCACTGTTACATTCTCAAAGCCCAGAAAAGTGCCCAGTGCAGAGCAGACCGTCGGGAAAGACCTGCCCCTGAGCTCATTCATCAGGCACCTGTGACTACCCTCCAAGGAAGGAGGGGGTGGGCATCATAGCTGATGGGGTTTGCTTTTTGTACTGGAAGAGAGTGGGCCAACACAGAATAACCCCCTGCTGTGAACCGAGAGGCAAGGACGAGGGTTCCTGGGACAGAGGCGGCGAGATTTAGTGGGCCAACCGAGGGCAGTGAAGTGGGGCGCTCGGGGCGGAAGGCATAGCCTGTGTGTCGTCAAGGAGGCAGGAAGGCACCTGAGGAAGTTCCTTCGGTGCTGCTGGGCAGAAGGGCGTATGTCCAGGGAGGGCACAGATGTGGCGAGGCAGACTCCGAGGGGGAGATCCCCAGGTGGGAGCTTGCACTGGGTCGCGAGGGTGGTGGGTTTACAGGCTACGCGTGTGTACATGGCAAGGAATAATCTAGCCACGGCGTACAGGGCAGGGCGAGGTTCAGTTAGTGAATCGGTATGGTCCGGAGGGAAGCTGCAAAGAGCCCTAGGAAAGGCAGAGCCAGTGGGCAGGTGTGGGAGAGCTGGCAGAGGACGAATCCACCACATGGATTGTGTTCCCAAAGGGACCCTTTTCTTTCTTCCTTGGCCCTGCTGCCGCGCCTCCTTTTTGAGATCACTCTTGCCAGAAGTCCATATGGCCCTGCTGGAAGTCTGTACATTGCTGAGAATTGTGCCCGTCATACACTGGAGAAAAGGAGGTCCTATTTCAGGTATCAAACTGGCAACCCAGTGTGCTGGAAATAATATGCTTGAATCAGAGAGCTCATTCTGTAACTGAACGTAAGTTCACATCTCCCTCTGCTGACTCTCTGCAGCGCCCCTGATGACTTTTCAGGGGATGACGATTAAGGGTATTCCCCGGGCACCTGAAGCCCTTTGCATTTTTGCCTCTTCTGTTAGTCCCATTGTGTTTTCTTCGGTGACCATTCTTTGCACTTTAATTTCCATGAAGGCAGGAAGAGGCAGGCATCTGAGGGCGCAGAGCACCCAAGCACAGTGCTTTGTGCTCGGGTGAGCTTATTAGGCACTTTCAGAAGATGCGATTACTAACTTGAAAACCACGTTAAGCCTCTTGATCAAACAATGTGTGCCTTTGTGTGGCCAGTAGTTTTTCATTTTTACTGGGACAGCTGTTCTCTCAAAAACAGTTCTGTTGTAACTTCCAGTGACTAACAGACTTTCTTTGCACTTACGTTGCCTCGTGGATCAGTATTAATAAATGCTGCAATGTGTAGGTGCCTCCAGGTGAACCTCCATTTACGCAGTTGTGTGTTTAATGCACTATGCAAAAACAACATTCTGAAAATTGCATTCTAAATGCGCTAGGTGATTTTCCCCCAAATAAAGGGTACTTTTAGTGCAAAAAAAAAAAAAAAATTCACTGCCGTGAGTCTTGTTTTAGGCATAATAGCTACCCATGTGTTTTGCATTTTTGATTCCAAATCACATATATTGATCTCAAAGAGTAGAAAACCAACCGCACATTTAATTTCTATCAAGATTCTCTCTATTCTTCTTCCTGTTTGTGTGAGGCTCTGAGACACTTGGCTCATTGTTGTAGCAGTTAGCAGTTGTCAAAGTGTGGCCCAGGCACCCCTGGGCATCCTGGATACTTGGTTTTGACTTGGCAGATCCTTGGAAACATTTTCATTAAAACATAAAGATGTCATTTTTCTCTTTCATTCTCATTCTTTTAACGAGTACACATTCGTACGGTGTTTTCCAGAGGTTACCTGATAGGATAGCACAAGTGTCTGAACACAGAAGCAAACATGAAAATCCAGCTATCTTCAATGACACTAAACTGTATGGAGTTTTGAGAAAATGCAAAAGAGTGCTTCTTATCAAAAAACTCGGTTTTTAAAAATACAGTCATTTCATATAAACATCAAATTTACATTAATATGTAATAATTGATTATTGCTATTTTAAATGAATAATACATATTTTTCAATTTGATTTTTTTCTAATATGATATAGACAGATATAACCCATATAAACAACACCCTTTCTTTTGGGGTAGTCTCATTAATTTTTGAGAGTGTAAGGGTTCCTAAGATCAAAAAGGTAGAGCCATTGGGCTGAAGTACAGAGCAAGGTGCACTACAATTCTCCCACATTGATACTGAGTTTTCTAACAATGAATGAAAGGAGTTATAGAAGTTCCAATCACTTAGCTTTTGGCCCATTCTACATTTACATGTGGATGTGCAGGAAAAAGATGAACTGTGAAACCACTAAACCTTGTGAAAAGCAATATAAAGACCTGCAACCTTCACCAACCTCACTTGAAAGTCATTTTCTCACGGGCACACCCAAGCATGCTACATCTTCCCCTCCATGATGGTAATTGCCAGTTTTTGTGGCAAGTACCATCATGTACTATAATTTAGGGAGTACTGGGAGTTTGTGAGACTGCCCAGGTCACCATTCCAGGGCCTGGACTGGTGGAAATTCAGACACAGTCCCTGCCCTGGGGAAGCTGAACCACCTGTGTAGAAGACAGTCAATAAACACATAAGCATAAAGGAAGAGAATCATTACTGATTTCGAAAAGTGATGCAAAGGAAACGAACAGGATAAGGGGACATCTTATTCTGGAGGATCAGGAAGTGATTTCATACAAGACACTCAGCGAAGGCTTCTCCGAGGGGGCCTTAGTTGAGCAGAGATTGGGTAGAAGAGCGGTTCTGGCCGAGGGACTTCCCTGGTGAAGGCTTTGTGATTTAATCCAAGTGTGATGGGAGGTCACTGGAGGGCTTTTTGGCAGGCAGGGACGTGCTCCTAGCTCTGCTCTGTGAAGACCAGCAGGCAGCTCTATGGAAAAGAACCCAAGGCTGGCTGTAAGCAGCGGGGGGAACAGGAGAGGCGGCAGACAGTGCAGCAGGATGCAGCGGATGGCATGGCAGGGTGACCGGCAGAAGTGGACAGGGGTGGAACACACAGACTTCCTGATAGACTAGGGATAGGGATGAAGCAAGGGGCGTGAACAAGCATGACCTCTGGTTTGGGTCTGAGCACCTTTTATTTTCTCAAATCATTGCTGCAGAACTCTGCAAGGCACTTAGTGCCAGGGCTGTCATTTAGGGATTAGGAGACCCAGGGGCCACTAACGTGCCTGTGGCTCAATAAGGCTCTCCATGGCATGAAAGCGAGCCAGCACCCACTGGTGCTGCCCTCGCCGCCAGTGACACCAGGTGGGGGTCTGGACCTCCCCCTCCAGCACGTCTGGGCCGTGAGCTAGTCTGAGTCAAGGTGCCATGCCTCATCTGCTCGTCTGAGAAATGGGGCCAGATGCCTCTGCTGGCCACCAGCCCACGTGGGGTTTTATTAGGACTGGTTCGCTCATGTCCCAGGTGTGTCTCGGCTCCTGGAGAAAGGGAGCATTCTTCTTCAGGCCCCATGACACTTCTTAGCAGGGGACGTGGGAGTCCTCCTCGGAGACAGTTAAACCTTTGTAAAATGAAGCGGGCAGTGGAGGCTCTCGAAGCAGCTGTGAGAATTTTAAACTCTGGCCGTTTTAATTAAGAAAGTACCTGTGCATTTTGTTCAGCCAGTGGAGTGGTCGCTATTTTTGAAAAGCTATCAAGTTTACTCAGTGGGACAGAGGTTGAAAGGGAACTCAGGGAGCAAAGCACCAAGGACCAAGATTCTGAAATGCTGCCTTGCTCACCTTCCAGGTGTAATTTTACAGCTCCCTGCTTTCCTGGACACGCCATGCCAGGCGTAGCCATGGAGGTTGAGGCAGATAAAGCACATCAGATGGAGATCTGGAGTAACCAGTGACAATTAGCTCAGCAATATGATCTCTGGAATATTGGCAGCGTCTATAGAGCCGGCTGCTTCTCTTCCTTCCAGTGAGCTGAGCAGCGCTTCAACAAATAACTTTCTGCTTTTGGAATTGAAAATGCATTTGGGGAATGATTATCTGCTTACTCACCTGTAGGGCACCCTCTCTCCTTACAACCCCAGGCCACTCTGCATACTCACGAATATATCTTGCAATTTAAATTCTTTATATTTTATTCATGTGTGGAGCATTTTTCCTAGAACTTTATAAAGCGCTAAATATTATAGGGGCATTATTCAAAACATGTCCTTTCCATAAAATCTGTTTATAGGCCATCATTAGCTGCAGCATTAAATACATTTTATATCATCAGAGATTTTATGATATATTTAAAAATGAATTTCTACTTAGCGGAAACACATTAGGGATTATCCTAAGAGACCTCGCTAAAAATGCAGTCGTGTTTATTTGTAACTGCCAGAAAATGGCTTGCAAAATTGTTAGTGTCTTTTATTATTCCCTACCACTGGAGCACTCGCTTGTTAATTAGAGAAATTTCAACTGTCATAGTTGGCAATTATAGCTTCTGTATCATTGTCTGTTATGAATAGTCAATGAGAGCTGATTAATATTCATGAGCAGCAGTATATATAGCGTGTGCATTGGACCACAATCCAGCTGCCAGAGTCACTCGGAGGAGGGAGTGGTGTGCGTGTGTGTATGTGTGTGCGTGCATGCCTGCTGCCAGGGGAGGAAGGGAAGCGTGGAAGGGGGAAGAGAGTTGTTTTCCAGCCTTAGAGAGCAACGCCAATGTGAAGTGTTGCAGCCGCCTGACTCACCTGAGGCTCTCCGAGGAAACCTTCAATGCCTCCTCTCTAAGCCTGCTTTTCTCGGGTGCTGGCGAGTACTGAAGCCTTCCTTTGACGTTTCTCTAAACATGGGATGCAGTTTGTGCAGTCTGCAGAAGCAAGAGGAGCAGTACAAATTACTCTATGAAGTTTGTCAGGTAACGCATTGCATTTTCATTGGGGGAAGTGTATAGGCACTCACCTGGCAGAGAGCGTAACTTCTCAGAAAGGAATTTGGGGGGTTTTGTGCATGTTTTGTGTTCTGAATGAGGCAGCCTTTCTGAGTTTTCTATACATTTGCTATTAAGTCTCTAACAAAATTTCCCATCCAGTAGCACTTCAGTACCTCTATTTGAATAATACAGATAGATATTGATGGTCATAAAATGTGTTTCCAGCAGTCATGGCACAAGGCTCCTTTATAACCGACCTCTCTTCAGAGTGTCAAACTGGAAGGGTCAAAGTGTGGTCACCGAGTCTTTGAACAAGTTGGAGAAGACGTGGATGATGATTAATGTTTGCAAGGTTCTGTCTGTTTACAAATAGTTATAAGGCACTCTTTTCAGTAGAGTGCAAGCCCGCTGCTGACTTGATTCTTTCAGCAACTTCTTGTAATGGGGCACACGGTTCAGATTTTTGCTTCACACTTGCCATTTCTATACCCCTCTCTGAAAATTTTAAGAACTTCAAGAGCAAGTGGCTTGATCTTGGGTGCTGTCATTCACAACAGATAACTTTTCATATACCTTCCCGGACATTGCTAACAACATGAAATTGGGGTTGAGATGAAACGGGATATTTATGATACAACCCAGATAAGTAATCTTACATCTTTGCAAGTATTTTCTTTTTAAATATTCAAGTCCTATCCTAAACTAGGTGGTTTTGAGACTGCTTTTGGTAACCTAGGTTGGTGGTTAAGAAATCTCCCCTTAAATCATTCTCTTTTAAATGTTTCTTCAGTAATGAAAAAATCTTGCTAACATTATTTTTAGAAAAACACAATTTTGTTACAGTAAGTGAGAAACAAAAGATGCATGTTTCTTGATTGTAACAATAAATGGCATGTAAATATATATTTTTTTAAAGAGCCAGATTTGACTTTGAGAAGATTTTCATGAGCCGTCAGCTGGATGTCATTTTTTTCGTGAGCCACCAGAGGGCGCGTTCCATTAAAGAGACAAAGCTAGGAGTGATGACTTGCCCTCGTCTGTGGACAAAACCTAATGTTAAAATGACCCTGGGTGAATAAAAGGTGTCTGTTTGCATTCCCCACAGAGGCAGTGAGAGGGTCATAATAAGCCTTTTGAGGCTTGCAGTCCCCACTGTGTGAAAAGGGCACATATATTTCAAAAAACAAACATCTTATATAAGTCTTTTAAATAAATACATTTCTGACCTGTCTTCACATTCAGGACTCTGATTCATGTCTCTTTCAAAGGAGGCTGGGGATGAAACCTTAGGCAAAAATGCTGCCACCACTAGTAATCTGACCTCACCCCCATCCCTTGTGTGGGCACGTGGTGTGTGGTAAGCTTCATTCTGCCAGCTTATTCTGTGCAGTGGGCTGGGGTTCTCAAGAGTGAAACAGAACCACAGGCACCATCACTTGAGCAAGGTGGTATGTTACAGACTTTCACTGCTGCAGATGAAATAGTACACATAAGAAAGTTAAAAGGTAGTTTAAAAGCTCACTTTTTAAAAATACACATATTGCTTTTTACCATCGATGCACAAAACTTATTAGCATTCATTGTTGTGGATCTATCCTTTACACTGGCACTCCCCAAAAAGGCAACTGTACCACATCTCTGGCAAATCTCTGTTAACTTATCTTTTGTTAATCTGTTTTATTTGTGTCCCCACCCCACACACACATCCCTGCCCCTAAAAGAGGGATCTCTGGGTTCTATTTGTTTGTCTTTTACTAGGTGAATTTATGTGGAAATACTTCTGGGCAAAGCATCGTGCAGTAAATTGCTGATAAATGACTTCCATCTGGAATACACTTTGTCAGCAATTTAGGAAGCCATGCAGATTTATTTTCAAGAAACCCAAACTACTTTTCAGACCCATTACCCTTGTGCCAACTAAGTAAAATCCCGCTTTCTCCTATTCTTTAGGAGTCTTGAACCGTAGCATAAAGGAATTCACAAAACACTTGCAGGAATTAATAATTGCATTCACGCTCTTATTATGCAAAGCCTTATTAGAGCAGAGAAATTAAGGTTTCCATAAATTACAGTTCCAGAAGGTCCGGTGCGTCTGGCTTCAGTAAGCCCTCGTAACAGCAGCACAAAGAGGATCAAATATTCCAGGGCTCAGACTTTATCCTTTCCTCATCCAGAGATAATTCAAAGAGATGCTCTTCATTAGGGCTGCTGGCAATCTGCCTACAGTTTCTTTTTGGGGCTGCTGTGAGCTTAATGATGCAGAACAATGGCTTTGCCTCTTGTTGCACACATACCTTATTGTACCTTTAATCATGTTAGAAAAACAACAACACCACCACATGAAGTTGTCTGGTCACTAAAGGCCACTGCAGAGTGCAGACCTAGCAGTGACTGGCACCATGCATTAAAGGATGCACCAAGATATTTGGGGACACTCAAGCACTTCAGAGGAGAAGCAGCCTCCTGCCTCCCCTGGGGGTTGTAACATCAGTTGAGTACAGCAGTTCTTTGTGCCTTTATAGTAACTTGTGTTATTTTTTGGTGTTATTTTTTTTGGTGGGGGGGAACCTATGTCTATCAAAAATTGAAATTTAAAATAGCAGTTGCTTCATGCTCCAGAAAACTTGAGCCTGTCCTGAGTAACTTTGAATGCTCAGAAGTACTATTGAGAAAAGATGCTTTAAGGTGATCAAAGCATCTAGTCCTCTACTTGGCTAAATTAATCAGCACAGGAGATCTCATGTTCTGGAGGAAATGGGATAGGGAGTCTCATAACTCTTGGGCTATGGCTGGGTTATGGAGGTGGGGTAGTGTAGGTCTGGGAAATTCTGTCTCTGTTAGTTTAGTGCTGGTGACTCTATCACAGGCCTAGCACCAGGCCTCTACCCAGAGGTTCTACCAGAACAAGCAAAAGGCCAGTATGCAGATGCTTTGAGGGGGCACTTCAGATGGAGGGCTGGGAGGTGAAAAGAGGGGACACTAGGCAGTATCACTGATTCTCTCCACCTCTCCTAATGTCAACTAGAGCCTCTGTGGAATGCTGACTATTGCTGATTTGATCAGGCAACAAGGAAATAATTCTGGTTGGGACTTAAGCTTCAAACTAGAAATTTCCCTGAAACTACATGCAAATTTTCAAGAGGACAAGGAAAACTTATTTATAAAACTGTAGTGGTATCGACTCCAACGATTACTTATTTATCGTGCACTTACCACGTGCCGGCACCATGCTGAATGCCTGCTGTGCATTTTCCCCTCCAGTCTGCACGGTAGCCTGAAAAGATAAGTGATGTTGTTGTGCCCATTTTAAAGATGAAGAAACTGACACAACGGAATTAAAAGGGTGATGAGGGGGGCGGGAGGAAGAGTCACATGTGCACTATGATGCCAAAGTCTGTGAATTCTTTTCTTATATACTTTTTAGCAGTGTCAATGAACAGATAACTTTATAGGGAACATTTGAGTTAGTTTTTTAAAATCCCTTTTGCCTCTTTGGGGCTATCATAAAGACCCCACATCCTCAAACAGCCCATGTGCTGCTGGGCACCTCATGAGAAGAGTTTCAGTGGAGCCTCAGGTCTCTCCCATCAGGGGAGAGTGGTGGGCAAAGACAAATAAATAAGCTCAAGAGTAGCACCGATTTCTCATTAGCTTCCCAGGCAGCCCAAAGGAAGGATGATTTGAGCAAGCCCAAGTCCTTTGGCTTCTCATTAATAACAGGAAATGTCATAAAAGATTAATTTGTAGCTTTTATGCCACTGAAGTTGTTAGTTTTGAAAAGCAAAAACTTGACCCAATAACAATGACTTGCCAGAAAACTCTCTATATGTGGATTTGTGACCTTTTATATACATCAGTCTATTAGCCAGTTGCTAGAAAAACACAGATTTCTAGCATAAATACTAATCAGAATCAAGTTTATGGAGACGTCTGTAAACCTGACTCTACACAATCCTATTTTCATATTTAATTAGCTACATGCAATACTCAATTAGATGAATTTACTCCTGTCGAGCAAAGCAATTGTGAGTCTGCCGAGAATCATCTGGATCATGGTTTGATTAAGTATGGACAGAGTTAATGATGGTTAATTGGATGAACATAAACTTGACCTCCACACAGCAGTGTTGAACCTGGCAAAGTTTTCCTGCAAACAGCAGTGTGTTTGCTTAAACAACTCATCAATTCTGAAAGCTTAGTTTGAGAAAAGCAGTTTCACATTCTGAATTCATTTAGGCAATGCAGGTATGGAAAAAGCAAGCCCATCTCCTCCTGCCGTAACAAACCCGAGCCCTTGGTTGAGTACAGGGCCTGCCTTATGGCTGACAAAGTCACTTTCTAATATATGGGCATTTATCTGTCACTAGCTGTTGTTTTCTCATTACTTAACAATGGATCGTAAAACACTTTTATGTTGACTAAGAAATACAAGGGAATAGCCTAGGGTGGGACCAGTACTCATCTCTGTTTCTGCTGTCTCCACCTTTGGGAAACCATAAAGGTGTTTTCGCGCTTGCCACCATCCCAGCTTGGCTGCCATTTCGAGTGGTCCCAGGATGCCTGGCCACTGCCATAGCCCTGTACTTCCCGCCACCTCATTTCCATATTATATGTTACTTTGGCCTCCCTGTTAACGCTGTGATTTCCACAGAAATCTGCTCACTCTTTTTACTCTCAGCACGTGGTTGGCTGAACATGTTGGAGTTTGTAGTGTTTGTGGCGGATGAGGATACTATGAATAGTTAGGAAGCCGGAAAGAGAACTGGGTGTTGAATAACATGACCATGGTTTGGACCAAGGAGGTCAGGATGGAGAACAAAGGAGGTACAAGACTCATTTCTCATTCATTCAGCCAACCAGCCTCAGTGTGCTGAGAACTGAGGGGCTCACCCCCTTGCTCCATGCCTCCCTGACCGGTTGTTTCATGGAGCCTGTGTGATCTGACCTCTTCTTACCTCTCCCATAACCTCACGGCACCCTCACTGCCCTGGTCCTACCGCACCCCTTTCCATATGCAGACCCCACCTTATTCTTTCCCTTTCAAACTTTGGCCATTCCCTCCTACCTGCCTCCTCCTTGAGGACTCAGTTTAAAGGTCTCTCTCCTTGGAGACTGTACCTGACCCCCTCACCCCCCTCTGGTGTTAATCTCTCTGTGCACTATTTATGTCCTTTCTAGTACTTATCACAACTCATGTGCTTGTTAACATCTCCTTTCCCAACCCTTACCCCACAGGAAAATATCAGCCCCATGAAGGCAGGGACTTTGCATTGTTCTCCGCGACATCCCAGTTCTGGCATATACCCAGTAAGCATCCAGGACCTGTTTACCAAAGTTCCGAATGAGAAATGTATCAAGTGGGTCTCACTTTGATCTAGAAAAGGTTTTCAGCAATGACAACATGAGTCCATGTCCCAGGCTTCCGGAGATGGCTATGAGGCAGGGGGTATGGGGACATAAGGGAGAAGACAGCCCCTCTCCGTGTTCCTGTCACCCACCTGCCATGGCACAGAGAGGAAACATGAGTCTCTTGTGTTCATTAGTATTGCAGGGAAAGGTCAAGGATAAATAGGGGAGGGTGCACAAAAGAGTACAGTCAGCAGCTCCGGGCCAGGGCACACCAGAGCCCTGCTCACCCCTCTGCACTCTCTCCAGTGCGGGATTAAGCAGGGAATGCTGCCTTCGCTCTCCAAAGCCCACAGAGCCAGTTTCTAGCCATATCACCTTACTTTAGTGTGGCAGGTGTCATAATGTTGATAAAATGTAGAACTCCGCTTCTGCCCTGAGATAGATCAGGAATGGATTTGTCCTACTTCACTCATTCACCAAGGGCCACGTGAGTTGTGAGTTCATTGGCAAACACTGGGGAAGGGGGCTCTTGCTAGTCTGCTGATCGCCTGCTTAGAGGAATATTTTTCTCAAAGGATAAGCTGAAATTGGCACCAGTGTTCCACTGTGTTGCATGATGGTCTTGTCTTGATTTGAAGATTTGAGTTGCAGAAAAGCAGGACAGCTTTGTTGACTGCTGAAAGGTCTCTGGAAGTTTCCTCTAAGTCATTAGTTCTCAAAGCACGGTCTCAGACCAGCAGCATCACACCATCAGCTGGTTAACCTGTTAGAAATCCAAGTTCTCAGGCTCTGCCCCAGATCTCCTGAACCAGAATCTCCAGGGCAGAGCCCAGCAATCTGTTTCACAAGCCCCCCAGGTGAACATTCATATTTGAGAGCCTCGGTTTTAAGTTAAACCAAAAATAGAAGAGGGAGAACTCTGAGGTGACCTAAACTTCCTGACAGATTTTCTCAAATCTGTGTTGAATGAGTAGGCAGCAAAGTCAAATCTCAGACATTTACATGCAGATTGAAAATCTAACCATCTGTTAGTTAATACCAAGAAAAAAGTTATATTTTATTTTGCTTGAGGACTTTTTTCAAGTAAATTGTTCTGTGATGTCTAGTTTACAAGTAGAAAATGGAAGACTATTAAAGTTTGATTTCTCCCCAGATTTACCCCGAGCTCTAGAATTATCCTGTATCTTCCTAAACTATGTACCCTCCACACAGTAATAAGAAAGTAATTAATTTCCAATAATGTGAATGACAATGGGCAGAATTCTTCTGCCAAAAGAGAATGTATTTTTAGGAGGGACTTTGATACCCAAACGAATCCTAATTTGCAGAATTTGGGGGGAAATAAGTTTCAGCAGGGACCTCTTTCTCCTTAGAGCTGTCCAGCTCTCAGCATGAGGGCAGGTCAGGATTTACAGACTCCACGTCTGGGAGCTTTCCTTTAGAGCCTAATTATATCTGTCAATTAAACAACATCACTTTGCCTCTCTTAATATACGTTTATAGAAGTAGATCTGTGCCCGAAGAGGAACATTTGTGGAAGTCTGAGTAGGGATTCTAAATTGTCCCCTAAATGAGTCTGTGTGCTCTCTCAGTAAATGAGTACCCACCTTACCTTACTCTCCACCCTCACAGGGAATAAAGGCCATTCTTTCTTTTATTTTCCCTATTTGATGTTTGCCTTGACATGGTGGCAAATTAGTAAAGAGTGGGATCTTGTGTTTGAAGTTTAAGATACAAACAGTCCAGTAGACTCTAGAGCAGAGGTCCTCAAATTATAGCCCGCAGGCCACAAGCTTCAGTGTAAACGGTATTTGTTCCCGTTTTGTTTTTTACTTCAAAATAAGATATGTGCAGTGCGCATAGGAATTTGTTTATAGTTTTTTTAAACTATAGTCCAGCCCTCCAACGGTCTGAGGGACAGTGAACTGACCCCCTGTTTAAAAAGTTTGAGGACCTATGACCTAGAGGGTCTGTTAAAACACTGCTGGCCTGGGGACTACCATTTGAGAACCACTACTCTTAAAAATACATAGACAATTAGATATGGAGGGAGAGTATTTAAGGTATATTCCTTAGTTTTGCTAATGTCAAAGTGTTTTCCACCATCACAGTAAAGAAGTTCTTGTTGTTTCTGGTTCCTGTCAACACTTGGTACTGTCTGACCTCTTAATTTTTTCAATGTAGTGAATATGAAGATTTAGTCACGCGAGCTCTGTGGTTTAAATTTTCTTAATAATGTTGGGCATTTTTGAGTTTCTTTTTGTGTGTGAAGTTTCTGCTCAGACTTTGCCCATTTCTCCATCCAATTTTTCTTCCTTTTCTCTGGGTTGTGGGATCTTTTAAATCTTAGCTGGATACCAGTCCCTCGTCTCTGCATTCTCTCAGTGACATTTTCCAGTGAACTAAATCCATTAATTTAATATAGTCACTTTTTATGCTTTGTGCTTATTGAACCTTTGTTAGGAAAGATTTTCACCTGTGTTTTCTTCTAAATTTTTTCTTTCACATTGGTGTTAATGTTGGAGTCCAGCTTCATTTTTTATAAATATGAACTTTTCCAGTACTAGTTGTAGAAAAGCTGATCTATTCCCTATCAAGTATCAAGAGGAAATGCCAGTTTCTCTATGTGGTTGGGGTTATTTCTGGCCTTTCTGTTTGTGTTAACCCTGTACCAATTGTTGCACAAAATGGCACTACAGTTATATAATAATTCTTGACACCTGGTACAGCAGGTCTCTCTCCAGTGACACCTTGTTTTCTAGGCCACCATGTTTGGTGCTGGGCTCATCCATGGACATTTGGTGTTCAGCTTGTCAAGGTGACAAATTGGTCGGGTTTTTTTCCCTCAAAGTGGGTGGTGGGTTTTTGTAGCATTCTTTATAATTGCATATGTATTGTATACATTGAGGGTATAAGAAACCATGTCACACTGATCGCATTTGTTAAGTAAAGTCCCTCTTACACTTGTGTTTTGCCCCCAAAAAGTGTGGCACACACCAAGACCCTACCCCCCTCGCTTCTTCCCTCTCTCTGCTCTCCCTCCTTCCCTCACCCTCACCGTGTCATTAATTGTCCTCATACCAAAATAGAGTACATGGGATAGAAATTTTTTAATATATTCAATATTTAATAGTATAAAGATATTAAGAGGAAACCTAAGAAGGAATATGTTGAAATACCCCAAATTCTAAAGAAAAGTAAATCAGAAATAGTAATGGGGGAAGAAAGGGCTTGGCTGGCTATGAAGATCTTCAAAAAATACGGCTTAATTTTTTTCATAATCCAAAGCATTTTACGTCTATAAGATTTTCTCAAACTATAATATTTGCTACAAAAGAAGACAGAACTAATGTTTTTGTAAACACATTTCCTCTAAGGTTGCATGTTCCTATCTAAAGAAATCTTAAATTGGAGGCAGAAAGTTTCTCTTTTTGCAAACAACACGTGAACCAAATAATGCAGACAGACACTTACTATGCACAGCACTAAACCAGTGAAAACAGAGTTAATTTGTCAGACATCTGGGAAAATAGCAGTTTTCTCCCAGTGCGTTAGCAGTTTGCCATAACACAGACACATCCCTGTCTTGCCACACATGACAATTAATTATTCCCCTCCCTGCCCCAGAGTGTCAGTGATGTGGCACATAACATTAGAGTTTTCTTTTATTAAAATGCATGTCACTTCTAAAGAATGTGAACCAATTTTCCTTTATCAAGCAGCTGTTTTCTATTTGGGAAGTCTCAAAACACAGAAATTGCGATCCTTCATAACAATATTTCAGTTGGCGTCAGGAGATAAAAAGCAGCAGGGCCTTCCTCTCAGACTCACAGTGGCATTTTAGATCTGAGATTTTAATCTAGTCTGACATGACTGGCATGGATAACCTGTAACACAGATACTATAAATTTCACATACTGGCCGCTGTATGTTGCACTCACTGCATACATAGATGTGTTCCTAGTTGGAGTAATTCCTTAATAAACTTGGCTTGGTATTTTCTCCTTTAGTATTTCTCTCTTGACAACTTTCTAAATCTAAGATCTGTAGTACTGGGCTGAGTACATGGCAACTTTCCAGTATGTAAAGTTTAAGTTGTTTAGCATGTCTGTCTAAATCTCTCCCTCCTCTGTTAACTTGAACTTCTTGTTCCTGGTTCCTCCACGGGTTGGAATAGAGAAGTGGCTGTTCCCCAGAGAGTAAAGGGGAGGAAGCAACCACCAAGGAGAAATTAATCAAGAGTCAGTGAATTCTTTCAGTTGGCCATGGAGTTTCAGAACCACGTCTGCTCCATATCCAACCACGGTTAAGACAGCCAGGGGAAGAAGGAAAGAGTTCCAATATTGTATGAGTTATCCTTGAATTAATAGTGACCACCCAAAATTAACATTTTCAATGAGTTGGTTATCCTCATACTAACAGTGATAAATAGCTGTGGGTGTTGTTTGCACAATCTCATGGCATTCTCACACAACCCCTTAAAGTATAGGTAGACAACTGAAGGTTATAGAATTTGACTAACTTGCCTGGGATCACACAACGGGTAAGTGGCAGACAAAATCATAACACAGGGCTGACTCAGTGATGGACTTGACCTTGGGCAGGTTCCCTCACTCACGCCTTCAACACCTTTTAGGGGCTGCCTCTCTCCAGCATTCCTGGCCTCCTGCAATAGGACAGAAGGGCAAGTTCTTGCCCTCAAGGCACTCACATTCTAGAGAGATGGGGTCAGAAATTAAATATGCCATTTACATAATTATGTCATTGAGCATGCAATTATAATGAATGTTCCAAAGAAATGTGGTTCTACTACAAAAACATCATACAAAGACCCTAAAGAGAAACTGCTCATTTTTTTCCTCTGCGAATTGGTGGTTATTTTGCAGCTTTAAAGGTTAAATGAGGGATCAATGTGATGTCTTGCTCAAGTGGAAGTTCACCTTGTTTTGTTTAACCAGGAGAGGGATTCCATTCTATAATAACCCAGTTTTCCTAAGGGCAGAATTAACCTAGGGTTCAATGTGCTCCTGGGCAACATGCAAAGGAAGAGCCTGCAAAGAGCCCCCTTTCTCTCAGAGCCTCATCTGTGAAAGGGAGAGACTTGGATTCTTTTCAGGGCTCTGCCATTGAGTGGCTGTGAAAAAGGTGTCTCTGAACCTTAGATTTTTCCTCTAAAGCACAGGAATCCAAGTTCTTTCTCCTCGTGTGTTGGGCATGTCCAAGTGCGCTCTACTGTGTGTGCGTCCGTGGCTCCCTCTGCCCTGGAGCCTCTGTTTCTAGGACCTTTGTGGATGGGCCAAGGTCTGCAGTCTTCCCTCTGGATCTGTGGGTGGTGCATCCATAAATTCAATCTACCAAAAGTAAAAAATATTTGGGAAAAAAGCACCACGACGTTTCAAAAAGCAAAACTTGAATTTGCCCCATGCCAAATAATACACTGAAGTCACGTGAATTAAATGCTGTGTAGGTGTTGAAAGTAATCTAGAGATGGATTGACGTATGTGCGAGGCCGTACCCAGGTGAGAGGCAAACCCTGCAACACATATCAGGGACGTGAGCATTTGCAGAGTTCGGTATCCAAGGGGTCTACTGAGCTCTGAGAGTCTAGGAGAGGTGGAAGCAGCCAGGCTTCCAGACTTGGGTCAAGGAGGGTGATGATTAAGGGATGAAGGTCTCAGAATAGGTAAAGTGATGGGAATAGGTCCAGGAAGGCCAGCTTATGTGGACAACCTTGGGTATCATTGGTGCTAAGTCATTTTCTTTAAAGGAACGGTGGGGAACTGGGCTTTCAGGAGAAGTACATAGGCCAAAGCTTTTTAAAAACACTAAGCAGAGGTAGAAATGGAGAAAAGGCTCAGGTTCGGTCATTTATGGAACACATTAAATAATGGGGGATGTCCCTTTCCACCTCTGGGCGGAGCACACTGCAAGGACCAAGTTCTACCACTCAGATGAAAATGCAGTGGAGGCCAGCACAGTGGGTGGCCCCCACCACGAACTAGGGGCACAAAATAGAGGCTGAGACCCAGTGGGGTGGCCAGGCTGGGCTTCCTGAGCCATCTCACGAGGGAACACTCAGCATCAGCCAGGCAGAGGCTCAGGGCAGAAGGAGCCACGGATTTCAGGAGAAAGCATTTCATTTATAACACTTTCATGTGTAAACGTCTTGTATGCTGTCTCCCATCCAGAGAGGCCTTTGTTTCCAGGAGGCTATCCCACGCTTGACACATGCTTCTCAAGCTACAGCATATGAACACACTTAAAAAAGTACATATAAAAATGCTGTGAAGATGGTGGCATGTGACGCTACACTATATATTTAAAGGAAGAAATTTTTTGGATTAACATGATAATTAAACATGTTAACCACAACCCCCTCCACACTAAAAAACTAATGAAGGGAACATATGTTTTCCCATTACAGATTTTTAAAAAGAGAGTCATATGTTCACATGAACAAAAGGTAGCCTGTGGACGCCCCAGCTAGAGTTGGTAGGCAGAGCCTCGGATAGCAATTAGGACAAGTCGGCGGCCAGAGATTTCCTCCGGACACACTTAGCGGATGGTACCCCTGCAAAACACGTTTTTCAATAAGCTCATCCTTAAGGCACAATGAACTGAGGTCAAAGGGAAAGCTTAGAGAGCGTCATACTCTTGGTTTTAAACTCAACTAAGAAAAGATTTAAAGGAAAAATCCCTGACCCAAAACAAAAGTAGGAGGCAAACTTACGGTGCCCAAAGCAACTGAAGACAAATATCACCTCCTCCCGTGGCTACTCTCCGCTGTTTGGGCAAGAGGGTCCATATTTTTGCCGCCAGCAAGCTCATTTCTATTTCTCAGACCCACACACCATTTTGCTGAAATGAAGCTGGGTGAGTGCGTTTCCACCCAGCCGGGCACACTTGCTAACTACACTTAAGTATCAGAACTATAAATGTCACCCATCATGTCCTCCACCTCTGATAACTTGAAAAAAATTGTTCCATTCCTCTTCCAGCCTTACGTTTGACATAATCAAAATCACATACGGGTCCTCCTCTTTGAAAAACCCCTACATTTCCTCCTGTTCTAATTGCGTTATCAAGTGTTTGGGTTCAGTTCATTGATTCCTTCCCAGATGATTTGCTCCTGGTAGGTTTCTCGCAAATTCTACCCCTGTGTAATAAATCATCATAGAAAGTGCTGCAGGGATTGGGCCCACATGCTAAAAATACTATGTGCCTGCCAACAGTTTCATTCCCCGTCCGCTCACTAAAAGCAACCCCTTTTGCTTCATCATTCCAACTTGTCAACGATTTGACAACAGAAGGGAGATTTCAGAACTCTGCCTTGGCCAGGTGAAGCCTCAGGAGCAACTCCAATGCTCATGGACTACAATGGACCCAGCGTTGTTTTGTTATTGACATGAGCTTTCTCCAGGAGTCCACAGGCAAGGTGTCTACCTTTTCCGTGTCCCTCTGCTGCCCTTGAGAGTCAGGGAGATGGTCTGCAGGATGCACCGCCCTAAGGTGATGCCACCATGCAACCAAAACTGAGAACGAGAAAATGAAGGCAGGAAGCTTTACTTTAGGGTTGGAAAGGATTTGCCGGCCTGAGGCCCAGAAAGCCCGCATGGTTTCTGTAGGTGGGCATATAATGTTTTCTTCACTTTCTCATTTGATTGCTGACTCACGTACATACACATGAATCTGGTATGTTTTCACACACACCTTCCATCTTGTCGGGTCTGTTCGGTTCTACAAACGTATCACAGGCCTCCTAAATGCCAGGGCGTTCTGGGCAACTACAATGTGGAATTATTTCGCCATTCTTAGCTTTTTAAATTTAATCACAAAAGCGAGGCTCAATTATTATAATGTGGTCATATTTTAAAGCCCTTCAGTACCTATGAAGTCTAGAGAGTGAGTCATTTTATTTCCCATTTTGCAGGTAATAAATATCCTAGGATGTCATTCTTTTCATGCCATTTGTAGATCACGCTTATATTTGTTTTTGATCCATAAAGGTTTTTAACCTTCCCAGTT
Organism: Arctocebus calabarensis; assembly: GCA_963573935.1. Taxonomy (NCBI): domain Eukaryota; kingdom Metazoa; phylum Chordata; class Mammalia; order Primates; family Lorisidae; genus Arctocebus; species Arctocebus calabarensis. The sequence continues at coordinate 24,565 of CAUYON010001292.1, forward strand.
TCTGTGTCTCCCAGCATAGATGGTTCCAGTGTTGGTTCTTCCCACTAATTTGCATAAATTCTGCACTGATTTCTCCCAGTGACCATTAGGTAATTGCATATTTCAGTGGAGATTACTTAGAATGTATACATGCTAGTAATAAAGATTGATTGCATGGAACTATGAACATTTGGGCAATTCAGTAACGATACATCAGGATTCATTTTTTTCATGTAATATTTATACATATTAAAAATTAGGATGGCGCTGGTAGCTCAGTGGGTAGGGCGCCAGCCACATACTCTGAAGCTGGTGGGTTCGAACCCAGCCGGGCCAAGTACAACAATGACCACTGCAACCAAAAAGATAAATAAACAAATGCTCGAGCATTGTGGTGGGCGCCTTTAGTCCCAGCTACTTGAGAGGCTCAGGCACCACAGCACTATACCTAGGGCGACAGCTTGAGACTCTGTCTCAAAAAAAAATAGAACTACTAGGAAAAGAAAAAACTCTTTCATCCTTTGATAGAGTTCTAAATTTGAATAAAATTTCTTTTTCTACACAGCAAAAGAGGCAAGTCCTTTTCCCTAAATTGCTCCAACTCAAGCAATAATTCACATTTAATCTAGCCAAAATTCTATTATCTTTTAGGACAAACAAAATTAAACCACAAAAAGTTTGTGGTCAACTAGCTAAGCAATGAACTAGTATTCACCAACCCCATATGACACACAGCACCGCTCTCCAAAATGGTTCTATTGCAATAACTCACTAGAATAAAATATGGACCCCTGCTCCCCACTCTGAGAAACCGTGAGCACCAAGGGCTGTCCTGTGTTCCTCATGGGGAGAAGAGGAAAAAGATGATTATGAAAATGTTCATAATGAGAATGAAGAAAGTTACCCATCATAATGCCATGTTGAACCACTGGTGTCCAATGATGAAAGTTAAAAGGAAAAGTTTTAGGAGTGAATGAGTAGAGCTTCCCATTTTGAATGGGAATGTGTCCCATTTTGCATAGACTTGCTGAGATGCAAGATTCAGTGGCTTTTCTTACCAATCTGCAGAATAAAACATTCTTCCTTCTGCATCTAACCTCATTATAGGTAGAGATGCATAATTCCAGAATCTTAGGATGGGAAGTTTCCAGCAACATATAGTACTGTAACAGGTGGTAGCCTCAGTGTCCAAATACTTGTAAAAGTAGCCCCCAAGAAGGAACAGTGACCGAATATCCAGACCCGACTATGGAGAGTCTGTACTCACAGACTAATCTCATAGGAGAATGATGAAAATTCTCAACAAGCCTGGGACCTACCTCGCTCCTCATTTCAAGATTTTGAAAGTTGGCATTTACAATTGTTTTGTCTTGTATTTTAGTTTCACTACCATATTTGGAGTTAAGAGGGCAAGTTCAAGCTCTCCAAGCCTCTGATTAATAGCTAATATCCCTTAGACAAGGCACTTATCTGCTAGAGATTCAGCTTCCTGTGAAGTTAGGAGGGCTCCACTCCCTAAATATCTCTTTACTCTTCCTGTGCTGGGGCCTGCCCCCACCCCAGCCTCTTCCAATCCATTCTCCACACTGCAGCCTTCTGACATACAAACCTGAACATGAGGTCCATCTTCTTAGTCCTCTGATGGTAACTCTCTTAGTAATACTGTGTTATATACTAGAAGTTTGCTAACTATAGTTACTAAATTTTAAAAATAGAAAAAAAAGTATGCTGACTTACCTATATTAAATAGCTGCATTCCAAAGGGGGGCTCAGACCCCACCCCATAGATGGACAGAGATATGAAAAACCCATTGGTAGGAACAGCCCCTCCCCCCAGTTGGTACTTGACAGTTTAATCACTTTATTATACACATATACGGATGCTCCTTAATTTAACCCTGGGACTACCTCCTGATAAAGCTAGGGCCTTGGAGTGTCCAAATTAGCTCCCAAATGCATTTCAAAAATGCACCTGACCTACCAAACATTCTAGTTTGGCCTAGCCTACTTTAAATATGCTCAGAACACTTAGAGTAGCTAATACTATTTAATTTAAAAATCTTGAAATAAGGAGCTAAGTAGGTCCTTGACTTGTTGAGAATTTTCACTACTCTCCTATGAGATTGCTCTGTGATAATAGGTCCATACCCCAAACCAACACAAAGCCGATTTGATAATAAAGTGTTGAACATTTCATGTAACGTATTGACTATTGCACTGAGAATAGTGTGTACAATTTGTGTTCTAGACTGTGTATAGCTTTCACACCATCATAAAGTTGAGAAATTTTAATTCAGACCATCTACCATGAGACTGTCTACATATCCAAACATGTTGCATACCTTACATATATACAATAAACATTAAAGCAAAGTCCTGACTGGGTACAGTGGTACACACCTGTCATCCTAGCCCTTTGGGAGGTGGGAAAATTGCTTGACACCAGTTTGAGACCAGCCTGAGCAACACAGCCAGACTGATCTCTACAAAAAATGAGGTGGACGTGATAGTACATGCCTAGAGTCCTCGCTACTGGGGAGGCTGAGGAAGGATCACTGGAGCCCAGGAGTTCGAGGTTGCAGTGAGCTATGATGCCTTATACTCTAGACTGGTTGACAGAGCAAGAGCCTATCTCCAGAAAACAAAAGTCCTGTCTGTAGCCTCCAAGAGTCAGCGTGGTGCGCCCTTCCTGTCTGAACCCATAATAGTGTGCACTCTGCTCATCATTCATGGGTACCAGCAGCCCCTCAGCTGCGCCTGGTTTTCTCCTACTTCAGGACTTTTGTGCATGCCTTTCTGTCTGGCATACACCGTCCTTTCTTCCTCCCTTGTTAAATCCTGTGTATTCCTTGGGTTTGTGTTTAACATCTCTTCCTCAGGGACGCTCCCCTGGCCATCACCTGCCCTCTGCCCCTGCCAAGTTCTCCTTCCTTCCCTTAGCAGGATTATCAGCATCTTCTCCTTCACCAGACTGCCGACTCCCTGGGGTCAGCTCCCAGCTCTGCTTTTGCTCACCACTCTATTGTAACCCCAGGCAAGGTATGAACTCTAGTCATTCTCACTAGGTAGTTATTAGACCAACAAGCAAATGAACGAGCAATTAGATGCAAAGTGCCTACGCATAGACCATGGGACAGGGAAAATACTTGGGAATGTTAGACATCATTATTCATTAAAAGAAACGAAAGGTACGACTCCTGACATCAAGTAGCTTTAGTCTTTTGGGACTATTTCAAATTGCAACTACACTTTTAAGTTTATCCCTGGTGCGGAATTGTTTTTGAAATGTTTACAGAATCGGAGGCATTTGAGAAAATCTGTCATAATTTAATTAGGAGGTTGATTATGGGCAAGCCAACTAATGATCACTATTAGTGGAAAACAAAAGAAAAAAGTTTGTTTTACGATACTCAGTGGTGGTTTCATTTTCCTGCTGGCACCAGGCAGGCTTTTTTCAGCTGAGTTTTTTGTTGTTTTTTTTTAACTGCTAAAACCATGGTTTAATATTTGCAGCATTTTCTTCAAGAATCCTAGCACAATCAATTTAATAAAGGTTTTACCACATGGTGTGTAAATCGTAAGATGGACTAGGAGCTAAAATTAGTTTTGATATAAGTGATACATAATTTTGTTTCTTTGGATTGAAAAAAAAAAAAGATGTCAAAACACTTTGTTTAGGTTACACTAAAATTATGAAGCAAAAAAGATGTCAAAATACTTTGTTTAGGTTACACTAAAATTATGAAGCAATGTGTTACTTAGTTCAATGTAAACATGTCACGTTGTATATCAAAGCAGTACCCTGAACCCCATAAACGCATCAATGTACAAAGTTAAAAGAAAATTATGAAGCACAAATCCACAAAAGGCAAGAAATTCTATTTACAGTGAATCAACTTTAGCTTTGATTTCTTTTTCCCTGGCATTCTCATTACCTGACCTTTGTGTTGTTTAAAGACAGCTAGGAAATTTCATAATCTTTTGTCAGGAGCAGCAAATAAAGTATAAATTTTCTTTCTTGGCTCTGCTTCTGTTTAAGATTCAAGGGCTTCAAAAAAAATTGTGCTGTTGCTTGTTTTCTTATTGCTCAGAGCTTTTTCCAACTCTGAGAAATGATGATTGGCATTACTTTTTTCTTAACTGTGCTATTTTAAATGGCGTTCCACCTGCAAAGACTTCACACATTGCCTGTAGGACAATCACATTGAAATCTGAAGAGGCAACTAAGTAAGAAATGAATTGATTTCCAGTAGGTTAGCAAATATCCAAAGAGCTAGTGTGCTCTCCACCCTCCTTATTAAACATGATACCAATCCCAGTGGGAGTTCCTGGGAAAAGTCAGTTGAGTTGGTCACCTTGGTTTATGTGTCAAAGCCCAGTTTTCCGCCGTGGCATGTATAGTGAACGTCCTTCCTTGGCAGGACCTTTGTCCTTCTGACCGGAGCACTGCTTTCCACCTGTCCCTCCTTATGACCGCCCCTCTCTACTACACTCACCACCAGGGATCGGAATAATCACCTATGATCACCTAAAATTCTCTTTGCTTCATGGCTCAGGTCAGCTACTGCCGGCTATGTGCTCAGCCTTGGTTCAAATTTACTTATACAACGTGCCCAACTTAGAGATACCACCACCTGTGACCTCTCCTTAGTGAGGAAATGGGATGAAATTTGTAATATGTCAAACACTGTGCTAAGTGTTTGACATATTACATAACACCCAGCACTACAGTCTGAAATGTCACCTCCTTGAGCGGCCCCCAGGATCCAGAAAAGGCTCCCTCCCATAGACAGGGAGTGAGAAAAGATGCTTTTCATGGATTTGGGTTTGAACCCGCCACCTCTGGTATATGGGGCCGGTGCCCTACTCCATTGAGCCACAGGCACCACCCATTCATGGATTTTCTTACGTGATTTATTCTGAGTATGATTTTTACTGAAATTTGGCAGCTGGAATTTTGAGGAGCACAAATCTGGGCTAATATTTTCTATAAAGGATGGTGTTTATGTGCATCCATGAGTCTGAGCTCTGCAAGTGAATCCTCACAACCTCACTCACAGAAGCACACAGGAAGAGACGAGACACTTACACAAACTCGGACAATTATGACAACAGCTGACATTTGGCACTGTGCCAAGAGCTTACTGCAGGTAACATCATTTAGTTTTTTCCCCATGTGTTAAGGTCCTTAAATGTTCCCCATTTTCAATTGAGGCCATGGAGGCACACCGTGGTGGAGTAATACACCAGAAGTCGCACCTCTGCTACAAGGCAGAACACAGACAGAAGCCCCTTTTGTCTCACCCAGGGTCCCTGAGCCCTGGTCACCAATTTATCGTATCAGTCAATACATAGCACATCGATTCTTCAAATCAACTCAGATAATAAATAGGTGAAATTCACTGTACACAACGCATGAACCTTTACTACTTCTGTGCAGAGCCTAATAATGCCACCACCTCATGAGTTAGGTCCTACCATTAACCGCTTATAGATAAGAAAACTAAAGCACCAAGATGGCATATAAAGAACAAGCCTACACTTCAACCCAGGCAAGTGGGCCTCAGAGCTCAAGCTTTTAACCTGGGACGACTCATCAAAGGTAGAACTCCTGCCTCTGATTGTACACCTTCCTGCAGTATCAGTTAGAATCCTCTGCTCATGTTGAAATTTACGGACACAAAACATAAATCATCATTAAACTCTGTCTTTTTAACATTCTTTTTAAATTCTCTATGATGATTCTTTTGATGGAGGAATCTTTCTACATATGGTTTTCTGTGATGATTAGAGATTTAAGAGTAGAAATAAGATTTTAGCCAGGTCACTAGTGTTAGAGGAAAACAGCTAACAAATTCAAGTTTATTCAAGATATTTATGGGCCCAATATGAAGTTGACATCAGGGAGATGGTAATGACATAATAAAATGGTTTTATAAGCTTTAGGTGTGACGGTTGCAAAAACCTAACCACACCTCTTTCCTTCAGTTCATGGCTATATTTGCATTCATAGTAGGAAATGATGCCAGGGGATTCTTAAATGCAATAAAGTTGACATGTAAAAGGAAGCATGCCATCTTCTATATTCTAAACATGGCATGCATCTCCCAATTCAAGGTGAAAGCCACTGGCCCCTTGAACAGAATGTCTGCTGATACACAAATGCTTCCTCTGCCACACTCTCATGTTCATTTGTAAAATGGTGACAGTAGTTATACCTACCTCATGTGAGGATGACTTGAGCAAACGGAAAGTGCATAGATAGTGTGCAGTGTAGAGGAAATGCTGGGCTACTTGTGGCTTTATTACAGTTGAAGTGTCAGAAGCTCCAGCATTTTACGTGAAGGATTCTGGTCACTCATGGATGACAAGGTGTGCAATGGAGCACAGAACTGCTGATACCAAATTTCATGCACCGTTCAACCTGGATATACTCGGGGAAACACCGTTTGCAAACCCGTTTGGTGTAGAGATGAGGTAGCTGGGCCATACAACAGCCCCTTCTCTGTGTCTGGAGGCCAAGTCATCACATAAGCTGCTGCTACCCTGGGCTCCCAACCTGGCAACAGCCAGAAGCAGGATCACCGCCGGCCATTCTGGCACTCAGTGAGTTAGAGGAAGGGACCCCTTCTTCGGGGGAGACACAACCTCAAACCCACTGCCCTACTCTCCTCCTAGGCTGGGTACTATGCCCACTCAGCCTATAGACAACTGTAAGTAGGGGTCGTACAGAGACGTTCTCCAAAGAGTGACAAAGACAATCGTCCAAGAAAAAGGGGCCACTTTGTATTTTCTAATCATATATGAGATCTGTAAATTTGGTAGTTCTTGTGTCTTTCCCCCATGGTGTGGGAGGATGTTCAGTTACCTTTTTTTCCACTTGAAGAGGCCCTACCTTGTCACCTACAGTACAGAAACCAGAGACAGAGGGACAGCCCAGCCAGAGCCACCTTGTGCTTTTGCATCTACTTCAAAATCTTCCTGGAGCTTATTTTTTCCATTTTCCACAAAGCAGAGGATACTTCCCTTGATATTACTTGGATCATATCAAGGAATGGTCCTATATGCAAGGTTGGGACAAATAGACTCACAAGCTCATCCTCGAAAAAGTGCTACATACCTCATTGCTGAGCGTCACAATGGTCACCTTTGAAGTATTCTTCTTGGGAAGCTGTGCATTGATGCCGGCACCTAGTCCACCCTTGAAAGTAATTTTGGAACACTTTTTCTGGAATGGCCATCAGAGCTTGTCCTAGACAGAGTGCAATGAGGTATCTAGCACTTTTCTCTAGCATGAGTTTATGAACCTAATTTTTGACCTCATAAGTTTAAGGTACAAAAATGTGTAGATATTTTTTAGCCTTCAAGTTCCAAATAAGGACTTAGAAGATACAGAAGGCAGGGAGATGTGGATATAGAAATACCTTGTTTCCAAGGACTTGCCATTGGGTTTTCCCATAAGATGTTGAGTTACTACTTTACTACCTTTGAGATGGTGCAAAAATGTTAATTATCCATACTTATTCAGATACACTGTAATTTAATGGAAAATGCCATCACTTGAAATGGTGTTTCATGGGAAGGTTTCCAAAAGGAGATTAGGCAAGATGTTAAGGGGAGAAGTTGTTTTTTGTTGTTGTTTTTTTTAATTTTAGGACTAATCCTTTTTAAAAAGCAAGCATATGTATGTTTGTTACCTCTATTTCTTTGACATATCATCAGTTTTACTATTCAGAGGCTGATAGCCAGATACATTCTATATTTGGGGAAGCAGTAAAAGATTTAAAGTGTGAGACTCTTCAGTTAGACACAAGGAAGATGTCCACAAAATCTGCACAGTGACTTTATAACCTGGGTGTAAGGAAGGAAGGGAGCTTATGGTTGTAGGGATACCAGACCCGGGGGAATTAACATCAGAATTCATTTCCCCACCAGTTCCCAGCCAGAGCCCAGGTCTACCCATGCAGATTTAAGTTCTTACCACATAGGAACTAAGATCTATGTAAGTGCAATCTACATATATACACGTCTCTGAAGTGAAGTACACACGTTAATTTGAACACTTGTTCATGAGGACTCACATTCCTCCTTAACTGCCATAATGCCTACATTTCAGATAAGCTGCCTTCCCTTCATCAAGCCCTAAAGAATATTATACATTTGAAATAAATTAAGACGGACAGGAGTTTCCTAAATGAAGTTTTTTTTGTTTGTTTTTTTTACCAAACCTACAGCAGGGCTCAAAACCTCTTGCGTTTCAGTGTAGAGTTTATTAGCTATTGCTTCCAGTGGAGTCTTAGTTTTAATTAGTTTGAAAACATAGGTGTGATATTTTACAGAATGAAAATGCTGCCCCTGTATTTAATTAAATGAACCCTATAAAAGTTGGGTTTTAGCCAGGGGCATAATTTATAGTGGGCTGAATTTAAAATTGCATTAGTTCTTTATACAGGGGTCATTTGCACATGTAATAGAAATAGAGGTGAAGGTAATAAGCTGATCCTCAGAAACCAAATGTCTCCCTATACATGAATACTTAGTCTCTAATTTGAAGAAAGTATGGTATTTTTTTTTTTTTTTTTGGAAGATTACATTTTAAAATATTCTGAACTGGTAACAAGTTTGGAAAACTCTAAAAGCTGTCTGGACCGCTGTTTCAAAAAATGATACTGTATGACAGTAGTTCGGCCCCGTTAGTGTTTCAGGGTGTGTACTCTGGCCACCTGGGCCAGGTGACTAGAGGTCTTGGTAAAACGCCCACCCACAATGTATACAGCTGACCATTTCTTAAGTGGCTCCCATGTGCTGCCGCTGCCGCCTTATTTTTTCCTCAAGAAGTTCTTTCAGTCAGTCACATCTTATCAGCCAAGAGGGAAATTGATTTCACTATGAATGAGTGAATGACTGAAAGACAGGCACATGGGTTGCCTGTGAAATTTACCTCTCAGATGGAAAACTGACCGCAAAGACAGCCCCAGGTCCCTCCTGCAAGAACAGCAACAGTGTTATCTCAGCTTACATGGAAACAGGAAGGATCCGTTCCACACCGTCACCGTAATCTTCTGTCTTGTCTCTGGAGACCTTACACTAAAGGACCTCTGTAAGGTCCCTTAGAGTCCTGTCACATTGACAGAAGTGCTGTTGGCCTTGAGACTGACTGATCGGATTTTCACTGTGATTGCACCTAAGTCCCAGGGGACCAACTGGAGCTTTAGGTGAATAATTTCAGCATTTAATTTATAATAAAGTTTGCAATCAGCATTTCTTCTTCCAAAACATTCCATTTACTTGGTCTTAAAGCTGCATAAACTGTTTTAAAGGCAATCTGCTCAATTGGGCGAGTTAATGATATTGAATTTGACCGGGCCAAACGTCACCGCGTGAGCATCCCCATCTATAATCGCAGCCATCATCACCTCGCTAAGTCTCTCAGTGATGTGATTCCAAGATGACAGTGGTGTAATAAGTGTGATGTGCACGAGGTAATTCAAAACAAATTCGGCTGCAAAATGGATCGTCTAGGATAGTAAACTCCCGTCTCATCTCATCGTCTTTGAAGAGAATGTAATGATCCCTAAAGTACCCTGTCAAGAAGCTTGTGTGGCAGGGGTCAAGCCTTGGAATATTAGTCTGCTGCAGCCCCACCCAGAGAACCCCAGCTCAAGGACTGGAAACATTCAGTATGTTCATGGCCCAGGAACAAACAAGATGGGCAGGGAGCTTCCCAAGAAGTAAAGTGGCTTTCTGTACACAAACAGCTCCTAAGGCCAGCCATCTAATTTGGGTTTTGCTTCCTTCATTTATAGATTGTTTCTTCCTGGGAAAATGTGACTCTTCTGGCATCTTGGTAAATTCTTATTATTGGCATGTTAGGCATATAAGTGGATTATCTCAGCTACACTTCATAATATTTATTTTGCAGATAAGGAAACTGAGTCTCAGAGCAGTTAATTTGCCTAATGCCCACAGCCAGGATTCCAACCCTGATCTTGATCCCAAAGTAGCCGTCCACCTCTGAGCTCTGAGGAGGGTGAAGGTCACTCAGCTTGTGGAGGGGCTTATTTGAACTATGTGTGATTGAAAACTGTCTTTGGCACCATTGTCAGAATGTGGAACCCAGCCAGAAGCAGTAGTGACATTCTTATAAGGGCACCCCAAAAGTTCCAAGTTTCCCTTTGAGGGTGTTGCTGCATTGGTGCCTTTTAATAATAACCCAAAGTTGGAGGCATTCCGAAAAGCTTTCCTGTTTCTTGTAATTGAACTCATCACGACACGCGGGGGCTCTTTGCCCTCAAGAACCTCTTAGCTTAGAAAGATCAAAGCAGGTCCTTCGTGCATCAATTTGTACGTACTGTTTCCATCAGTGGTTCTCACATGGGTTTATAAAATTTATCCAAGGAAAGCAATAGTTGCCATCACTTTTCTATAAACACGAGCTGAGGCACCCCTAATCAGAGCAGCATTTTCACAAATTCTGTTACACGGGTAAAGGAATAAACGAGAATACATTCATAGCTAATTTTACGGTATAGCTGCAGCATTACTTTGGGCTCTAGGTAGTTCCGATCCTAAATGGCCTAAAATACAAGGGATGTATTGTTAAACTATGAACTGACGTTTGGGGGTGAGAGGGTCTCAGCTTAGTGAGTTCACTTTGTGCAATACTATCAGGGACTCCAATTCTTCCCATTTCTCTGCTCTGCCATACTCAGTGTGTTAACTTGGTCCCTAAGGCCAATTCCTTACATGGCCCCAAGTTGCTGGCACAAATCCAAGAAATGCATGCTGATGGCTTGCCCAGAGGACATGAGATAGGCCACCCCTATCTCATGTCCTCTCTGAAGCATGAAGAAAGCCTCAGATCACTTTACTAATTCCCTCCTTTATCCTGTCACCCAGATTTGCACGCCACGCACCTGCCTACATCCATCCTACGCAAAGGAACAAGACCACCACGCTAGGCTAACAACAGTCAGAATCCAAAGGGAAGGAGCTCTGATCTGGGGCGAGGAAGGGCGCGTGCTGCCCAGGCAGGCAATGTTGCCTCCTGTGGCGTTTGTAAGACCTAACTGTATGTGTAAAAAGTGAAGGCCCTTGAGGCACAACTGGAAAACTCCCAGGTCTAACTCATTCCCCGCCCTCTGGTCACTTATCTTAGTGTTCTCTTGAAGAGAACAGCAAGGTGAAGAGGAAAAACATACCACAGTAAGAAAAATCTCATGTTCGTTCCCTTTAGGCAAAGTGGCCTGGTTTTTATACATAAAGGGAGAAAGCACAAATTTGCCATGTCTCAGGACCCACTCAGAAGTGGGTGGATTATTGTGGGTGAAACCAAATTGTGGTGCAAGCCATCCCCAGGGCACACCAAGGGCAGGGGACCATTGTGGCCAGTTAGTCCTGGCCACCCGCACCTCCCAGAGGTGCTAGATGCTGCCATCCATTTATTCCCAAGAACAAAGGCAGTACTACATCGTAAATTATTGTTTTTGACTCTTGGTGCCACACACGAATGGAACATGGCTCACATAGTTCCACCCCAGCATGAACTTCACAGCACTCCATGTTGCCTTTCCTTACCTGTCCACCTCTCTCCTGCCCATCCCAATCCCTGGGCATTCTAGGCTCTAAGGAAGAGCTCACCAAGGTCAGCTGCTTTGGAAAAAGAGAATTCCTTTGTGTCCTTTTATTCTTTGCTTAAAAACAGCAGCACCAAGACCACTCATAGCGTTAGACCCTGCCCATTCCTAGTTCTCCAGGACTGGGGCTTTGAAAGTTGGGTGGTACAGACAGTCTCTTATTTCCTGGTGCACTTGAGTCATTTTGTGACCCAGAGTCCTTATTCTGCCCAACTCCCTCGTGATACAAGTAAATTACATAAGTAGACTGAATCCAAACCATTAACAACCTCCACTGGTGTGATTCATTTGGGCTTTATTAAAAGGAAAGACCCTGACATCTATTCCTCACCCCAACAGTTGTTTATAGTGGACTTCAAACTAATAGTGGGAGTCCCCTAGGGCCAGAGCAAAAGGGTTTAGAAGAAAAGAGGAAAAAGTAGCTACACAATCAATACTTCTGTGCCCCTTAGAGAGAAACTGAAGTATTCTATCTCAGAGGATGGACCTAATTGTCAGTGTGCTTTGAAGTCCAAAATACTTAGGGGGCTAGGAGAATGTGTATACTAGATAGAACAGGCTGTGGTTCAGTGTTCGACATTTATAAATAAATGCTAAAAGCATGCATCTTGCAAGAATGGAATATTAATTTAAGAGATATAAACTCATAACTCCCATGTGACATGAATAGAATGGGTCAGTGTTCTCCAGGAAAGATTTGAGAAGCTGAAGAGGACGTGGATTCATTGAGATAGACTTTTTCTTTTTTTTGCAGTTTTTGGCCGAGGCTGGGCCTGAACCCACCACCTCCGGTATACAGGGCCAGTGCCCCACTCCTTTGAACCACAAGCACCGCCTGATAGAATTCTTTATACCATACTTTTATATTTGATTTTGAAAAGCCAACCAGCCACTTGAGGAAATACCATTAACATATTCCAGAGTTCGATAAGTTTCATGCAGTCCAATCATGTTACCTACCTGTCTTTATATAACATAACTCCCTGAACAAAATTCCTTTCTTTTATGGGGAAGGGAGAAGCAATATTAAATATCTGGACTTCCGTGTTGTTTGGAAGGACTTATATTGTTAGAAATAAGATTCTGTTTTCTAATTCATCTTGCATAGCTATGTATGGTAATGATGGCTGTTTTAGTTTTGATGGCAGCACTGGCGAGAATCCTGGTTAGTGCACATGGTGTTCTGACGCCCCTCTCCCCCCAGACTAGTAAAGTCACCTCTGAGGTTCATTTGCAACTGCAAAGGCTCACACATTTGGTACACATGTGATCCTCTCAACTCAACAGGACTGTGACGGGAGAACTGGCGAGAGGCATCTTAAGTACAGGATTTGGAGGTGCAGCAATCAAAGTACTACACACAGTGGGAAATAAAACAGCAGTTAAGCTCCTTGTTGTTGCCCCAAACATTCCCCATTTGCATTTCTTTTTTTTATTATTAAATCATAGCTGTGTATATTAATGCATTTATGGGATACACTGTGCTGGTTTTGTATACAATTTGAAATACAAGAAACTGGTTAACATAACCTTCACCACACTTTCTTAATTATTGTGTTAAGACATTTATTCTCTACACTCAGGAGATTTGACATGTACCCTCGTAAAATGCACCCTAGGTGCATTTCTTCTTTATACTGTTTGCCTTATCCACGTATGCCTAGCCTATCATTTACTTAATATTTTTCAATTGATTTTTTTAAGAGTAAAAAAGCCAACGGATTAATTTTGAAAGGAAAACTGCCTATCACGTCCATAAAAGAAAAGCTAGTATCATCTGACACAAACTAGCAAAAATACACACCATTAAAACATAACAATGTAATTAATTCCTAGTTAGCTGTTGGTGCCTGATAATGGCTCTGAGCCCAAGGCTGGTCTTTTCTTTCACAGACGAGATTAGCAAGTGATGAAATTGTGTTAAAGACATTTCAGTAGGAAGCCCAGGATTCCTTGCTGTGAGATTTATTATTTAATGCCAGATCTATAATACCTCCCACCTCACCGTCTTCCTGCCACTCTGTAAGCGAGAGAACTGAGGTCCTCTGACACCACCGTGAGCTTCTGGTGCCTGCTTCCCCATGAGAGCCACCAATCCAGGTATCCATCTTTGGGGTTTCTGATTATAATCCTGTCCCACCCTTGATATTTTTCAATAGGTCAACGGCAAAGACTTATCCAGGGCAACTCATGACCAGGCTGTGGAAGCGTTCAAGACAGCCAAGGAGCCCATTGTGGTGCAGGTGTTAAGGAGAACGCCGAGGACAAAAATGTTCACGCCTCCTTCAGAGTCACAGCTGGTGGACGCAGGAACCCAAACCGACATCACCTTTGAACACATCATGGCTCTCACCAAGATGTCCTCTCCCAGCCCGCCTGTGCTCAATCCCTATCTCTTGCCAGAAGAGTAAGTCCCGTGATCTCGAATCACTAACATGTGAAGCAGGGTAAAGAAACGTGGTGTACATTGGTTTTGTTCCCCCTTCCATGGGGCGAAAAAAATTAATGTGCCTCATAATTTTCCTCCAAGTTGCTCATGTTTAACTTTATTGTTTATAGAGGCTGTAAATCGAATCCTGCTCAAAACCGCTCTGACATATTAATGACTTTATTATAACCCTGGAGCGGAGTTATTCAAATGATATTCTGAGAACAAAATTACTTACAAATGTTGTAAAAGTTGTTCCAGAATAAAATTTAATCACCCCAAATGGTAATGTGAAGATTCTGTAGTCATTACTAGAGGGAATGCTGATTATGCTTTTAAATAGACAACAGAGTAAGTTGGTGTGGTTACAGGGAGCCCTGAAGCTTGTGGATGCAGCTTTCTTGGGTCTCATTTCAAGCCTGCATCTATGTAATAAGCCCACACATGCCTCATATAAGCACTGCACATGCCCATTAAGTAACAGCTGTGTTTCAACATACCACACTGACTTCTTCTATTTTTTTTTTTTTTTTGCATTTTCTAGCTGGGGCTGGGTTTGAACCCGCTACCTCCAGGTTATGGGGCCAGAACCCTACTCCTTTGAGCTACAGGCCTTGCCCTACACTGACTTCTTTACATGGGGCTCTTCCCTTACCTTACTTTCTACCATAGATGGAGTAATTCAGAGCCTACAAGCCAGACTAACTTGTGCTCAAACTAATTGCTAGCTGAGGGACTTAGGCACAATAATTTACTTTCGTTTCTTGGTCTGTATTTTCCCTATATTAAAATGGGGATAGTAATAAGGATTAAAGGAACGAAGATGCGTAACGTCCACAGCTTGGCATACAGTGAGCACTCAGTAAATCGTAGTGCCAAACATCAATTGTGTGACTGACAGAAAATATTCAGGAAAAAAGGGCGGCGCCTGTGGCTCAAAGGAGTAGGGTGCCGGCTCCCTATGCCAGAGGTGGCAGGTTCAAACCCAACCCCAGCCAAAAATTGCAAAAAAAATAATAATAATATTCAGGAAAAGAATGAAGATCTAGAAACTTTCCAAAGTAGACCACTGGCTTAAAAGATGTCCAATTTAATTGAGCTTTTTATATGTGACTTTGCACATCTGAAGGCAAAAGTCTCTCTAGCACATTGGGGTCTCCCCTCTCTCTTACCATCGTAGGCCCATCCTTGGGTCAGGTAATTGACTTGATGTGTTATTTCTAAGGGCGTTCTTGCCTCTTACTCTTGCATGGAAAACCTCTGTATCTGAGCAATACCTGTTGGAGTTCTATTAGTAACACGATACCTGAAGTAAACACATTTCCTGTGGTTTGGTCTTATTCCAGATAAAGCCTTGCCTTTCAGCCCATGGTTTTAGTAGTTAGCTGTCATCAAGACCCAGGCTTGTTACGAGCGGCTTCTGTGGCTCAAAGGCGTAGGGCACCGGCCCCATATACCAGAGGTGGTGGGTTCAAACCCAGCCCTGGCCAAAAACTGCAAAAAAAAGACCCAGGCTTGACAAAGTCAATTCATCAACAGCCAACAGGGGAGGCCAGGGCATCCATCTGCCATTCACTCCCAGTGCACAAGGAACTATCTCCTTTATCTTTTACCACCATTCCTTTTGCACAGATGAGGCACTGCGGACTCACCCATCCCAACCACATTAAGTTGGCAGTGCCTGGAGGGAAAGGCAGGGCTGCTGGACCTCCATACCCAGCTCTTCCCCAGACACTCTAGGGCCCCAGCCCAGCTGATCCTCTGAAACAACTGGCCAACTTCACTATGATCATTCAAACCATTCATCTGACATTATAGAACAAAACTGCCTCATGTTATTGATGAGGCCTCTAAGACTACTCCTGACTCTCAAATGTTGAACTGTCACAAAGACAGGCTCTTTAGAAGCCAAACCCCTCATTTCCTCTTAAGTCTAGTTAACAAGACATGACTTATCCCCAGGGGGCGATTTGCAAAATGTCAGAAGAGTCCAGAGGTCAGACAACAGGCAGAGAGAGCGAGCTCCGTGCCTCGAGATTGAATGTGGAGTGTGAGGTTGATGCTTGAAAGCCCAGACTTTCCAACAGAACCCTCAGCACTAAAAGGCCCTCAAATGCAGGCAGAATATTTGTCAGACGGGTCCAGAAAGATTAAAAGCCAGCTCTTATTTGAATGACCGTCACTCATGGCTGATCTGCTGTTTAAAACTAAGCGCATGGGAGTGAAGACAGCCCACTGATTGCTGTGCCCATCTTAGAGGACATGAAGGCTTATTTCTCCAGCCAGCAATCAGAGGCTGAGACTTTCCATCTGCCTCTGGCCCCACGGACTCTAAGCTCCTTTTAGAGCCACTGCCTTTGCTCCTGGAGATTCCATTAATAACATCTCCAGAGAGGTAGTGAGTTCTGTGTACTGTGTTTACCTATGTTGGCCTGGGGAAACACAAGCTTCTGCAGAATGTGTGTGTAAAGTGCATACACACCTGCCACTTATGTACGAATATTACCACCATGCATGTGCATGCTGGGATGTCATGTCAAATATTATTTTTTTGTAGAGACAGAGTCTCACTTTATTGCCCTCAGTAGAGTGCCGTGGCGTCACAGCTCACAGCAACCTTCAACTCCTGGGCTTAGGCAATTCTCTTGCCTCAGTAGCTAGGACTACAGGCACCCGCCACAACGCCTGGCTATTTTTTGGTTGCAGTTTGGCCAGGGCCAGGTTTGAACCCACTACCCTTGGTATATGAGGTGGGCATCCTACCCACTGTGCCACAGGTGCCTCCCTCAAACGTATTTCTTGTTGTGGGCACAGTCAAAAAAGTGCAGCAGTTTCAGTCATAGCCCTCTCTACCAATCTCAGAAGCCAGCACATACCTTTGAGTGTCAAGCCTGTTGCCCTCCAGAGATAAAAATCTAAGGATGAAGCAATTAAGTGGTAAATATGGGCAAAACTCCTGCAAGGGAGGCGGAGTTACAAATTGGTCACATTGACTCACATGGCTGGCAGGCTCAGAGAGAGGCTCTGGAAACAACAGAGCCCATCCATTTCTCACCCTGCACCTGACTCACTCCTTCTGGGGAAATGGACTTTACCGCTAATGGTGGAAATGTGATTCTGACAGTGCTGAAAGCCCCGTGCAGAGGAAGGCCCACACACCGGGAACCTGGGGGTGCTGCTGCTGGGCCTAACAGTACTGATACTAGCAGTCGGGCCTTAAAGATCTTGCATCTCTTTTTAGGCATTCCTCTGCCCACGAATACTACGATCCAAACGACTACATCGGGGACATCCACCAGGAGATGGACAGGGAGGAGCTGGAGCTGGAGGTAGGAAGAACATCCTTGCCTCACTCTAGGAGTCATTAAGAACAAGGATGCCTAATAAGTTCTACGTCAGCAGAGACTGAGTTTATGGATGCTAATGGCAAATACCCAAAGCAGAACCAGTGGGTGCAGTGGCTCACGCCTGTCATCTAGCACTCTGAGTGGATCCCTTGAGCTCAGGAGTACAAGACTATCCTGAGCAAGAGTAAGACTCCGGCTCTACTAAAAATAGAAAAAAGCTAATCACTTGAGCCCAAGAGTTTGAGGTTGCTATAAGCTAGGATGACACCACAGCACTCTACCCAGGGCAAGAGAGTGAAACTCTGGCTCAAAGAAAAGTAAAAACCACTTTTAATCATGCCAGTGGAAAGGCACAACTGAGCCTTTTCTTTCCCCTTCAAAATGGAGCTTAATAATCAGGTCCCAAATGGATAAATTTAGGATTTTTTTAAAAATCTGAATCACTGGGAGGGGGGAGGATGAGTAGAGGGGGGACAATTGGTGGGGCCACACCTACGGTGCATCTTAGAAGGGTACAGGTGAAACTTACTAAATGCAGAATATAAAGGTCTTAACACAATAACTAAGAAAATGCCATGAAGGCTATGTTAAAGTTTGATGAAAATATTTCAGACTGTATATGATACAGCACATCGTACCCCATGATTGCATTAATGTACACAGCTATGATTTAATTTAAAAAAAAATCTGAATCACTTAGGACAATAAATCATGTTGTCAGCCTCTGAATCCACATAGTCGTTCTATTCTTGTAACTACGTAAGCCTCCTCACCTTCCTACCTTTTATATCAGCACTTTCTACTCAAAGGCAGATGCTCAGGAAGAGGTAAACAGTTTACTAGAGGGAATGCTAGCCCACCCTCTACAAAAAGGGTTTGCCCGCTGATTCACTTCCTTCAACTTTTCTGACATTGATCTTGAAAAAATTAAACAAATCCTCCATAACTCTCCCTAAATGTTACTTGAGGCCACATATGATTCTAGATTCCAAGATGCCATATGTCAAATTGGCCTCTAAGTTTTAAAATATTTAGAGGACACCAGTGGAATTTTACTCCTCATTTTCCTTGTAGTAAGAGTGATAGAATATAGAGAAAACACCAACTTCTGAGAGATATTTATATTTCGGGGAAAATACTGCGTCATATTTCAGCATGTTTTCAAAAAACACAAGAGTATTTTTGAAAATTGATTTTACAGAACAAGGCAATAGGCACCTTTTAAAAAGACTCCTGCTGTTGACAGGTAAGCCCTTCAGCACCATCAAAGGTCAGCCAGTATTTTATGCAGTTTCACAGCCAACTGTTATGTAACGTGGGCTGCCCTAAGGATACTATTGAAGCTGGTGAGTGTTTAGTGGCAGGAGGTTCTATGCATGAGCCGCTGACTAGTAGAAAACAGCTGTGTTTCTCAATGTTAACAATAGTTCTCATTTCAAAACAAAAGAGGAAGATCACTAAAAGTGTGTAAATGATAACTTCAGTGCTCACCTACAGCCAGACGTGGTTAAAGATTGATTCAATGACAATTTTTTGAAAATTGAAATTTGTCCTTCAGTGTATCAGGTCTGAACAGGAATAGCAATTATCCCTATTATACAAACTGTTGACTGTGCTTACTGTCAACCAACGAAGCACTTGCCATCCAGTAATTACTCCAGGAAACATAACCTTGTCCGTTCCAAAAAACGCAAGGATTATGCCTCTTATTTACCTTGTCCTATCTCCCCAGATTCAGGTCTAGTTTATGAAGCAGCTGTGACTCCTTCTTCAAGACACTTGTTCTTCAAGCAGTTAATACACATTCTTTTCCACAGGGGGTTCATGATCAAACACATTTGGGAAATGCCAGATTGAACAAAACTAAATAGGGTTCTTAAAGGACTTCTCAGACTCGTGACTATTTAACTGGCGTGGTAAATCTCCTGGGGAATAGCGTGGGTACGGTAGGCAGAATTTCCCACACCTCTCTGACCAAGTACCTGTTCATATTCCCTCAGCCTGTAGTTCTCTGGAACATTGGTAGAAAAAAAAAAAAAAAAAAACACTACTCTGCAAAAAGAGGGCCATTTAATAATCTGGGTGGGATGACACTGCTTTATTGATGATGTAATAATGATGAAGTAGAGTTCTTTTAAAAAGCTGTCAAACATCTCCAGCTAGATTTAAGAAGTAGTATAGACTTTCTAAAATTTATACCAGTGGATTTTTTTAGTTCTTTTTTTTTCTTAGTTTCTTTCACCTTTGAGAATCTGATGGAAGTTGCAGTCTCTCCCTGGGGAAATTGTGCCCCTGTCTCTAAATGCTTGCAGTTTCAGGAGACTCACTGAGCACCCAAAGAATCTGCCCAATTTGGGCCATTCTATTTATAATTTTTTGTTATATCTAAATATCGCTAGAATTGTTATTTGCTTTCTATTTCCCTTCAGCTCAACTTATTTAAACGAAGGTAATTTTATTTTAAAGGAAACACCATACCATTGCCTCAAGGAGAAAGTCAGCATTGATCACCATCCGTACAAAGTCCCACCCAATTAAATACAGTGGACACAAGACAGTGTTATTAAATCCGGGTGCCCACCGAGGGCCGGGAGCCTGGGGCCTCTACCTCCTCCTCTCTCCCTTTTTCTCAGGAGATTAGATTGTATTAAAGAAGTGTTAGACCAACCAAACTGAGGAAGTAACTTTATCAGCACAAACTACCTGACCATGTCGAATTTTCGGTAGGAGCAGGCAGCTCAGAAACCATTCCCTAAACGTTGTTCTGCAAAGTGCAGGGCATGGACCCGCAGCCCAGCCTCACCCAGGAGGGGGGCTGCAGAAAGAGAGTCTGCACTTCAGCAAGGTCCTCGGGTGCCTTGATAAACATGAAAGTCAGAGACTCCCTGACCTAGATGGAGGCCACTGACCCAGGTAAAGAAACCCAAGCTACCATTTCCTGGTGTTCTCGGGAGTCACACCGGCCAGGCTTTGGTCGAGCATTTCATTCGCTAACCCACAAGTCATTAATATTGTCCACATCGTCCCTGAAGAACAAAGTTATCATGGGCGGGGAAGGCTGGGCCCCTTGTAGACATGTGAGGCTGTTTCTTTCTATGAATGAAAGCAGAGACAAAGAATACAAATGTTTAGGAAACTAGTCAGACATTTTAAGTGAGACCTTTGGTGCCATGAGGCTGCAGTCATGCTTATTTTTAATTCTTCTCATTTTACTGAGTCTCTGTTACATGACATACACTGTTTGGTGCTAGAAACGCAAAATCAATGTCACCACCCTGCCTGCTCTTACAAGCCTTGCAGCTTTCAGGCCCAGGAGAAAACCAAAGTAGGGACATTCCCCGCCCACCACTCCACATCGCCATCCTTTGAAAGGCTATCGCAGAGTATTCTGAACCCACACCAGACCTCTGGTCTTTTGTTCACAGCACCTTAGATGTTGCCAGGTTATTTCTATTAATAAGCACCAGCTCATAAAGTAAACCTGTGGGTTTTGGACAAACAGCCATCCTAAATTCTGAGGTGGTGGTACTGAGGAGGCCTAGGCTAGGAATGCCTCAGCTGGAGTGCTGTTTCAGAGGTATGAATTTGGAGGATCTCTGGTCAGTTCACAAAGGTTCCTAAACTAACTCCACTGCTGAGAGGGTGAGTTTCCTAAAGCAGGTCCAGTGTTCAAGGACAGTAGCACATTCCCGTCATCCTTGCTGCCTCACACTAGTCAATAGTCTGTCTTCTAGACCCCATTCTGGTTTGCTGCAACTATTGGGTTCGATTTCAGGCGCATCCGGCTATGTTGAGAAAGGGGACCAATCTCCATACACTACTCAGCATCTCAATTGGATTAGACCAAAGTCAGCACCTTTCAAAGAACAACTAGTTCCATGGATTTTATATATGAGGAAAATATGTATGAGAGTGTTGGGATATTGCTGAAGCAAATGCACAGAGAAAAACAGATGTTCTCTCTTTTAAAGCACACAAAATGATCATATTTAGGTAAGTGTCAAATCCCTGTTATTGTAAAACTGCTTAGAGTTAAAGGGATTACACTCAAATGTACCCCAGGGTTGAACAGCCAAATAATTACCCATAAATTTTCAGGCACTGAACACCTGCTCTGGATCTTCCTGTAAGCAATTAAGAAAGAAAACAGATACCCAAAGAAGGCTCTTTCCTTTATCTGGTGTCTTAATTTCCCAGGTGATTCATCAGTAGCATCCTATCCAGGCTGTGAACCTGCTGTCAACCTATATTATGGTTTTGTTTTCTTTTATTTTGCATTTGTATTTTATTATTTGTGAGACAGAGTCTCACTCTATTGCCCAGGCTAGAGTACAATGGCGTCAGTCTAGCTCACAGCAACTCAAACCCCTGAGTTCAAGCAGTCCTCCGGAATAGCTGGGACTACAGGTGCCTGCCACAATGCTTGGCTAGTTTTTCTACTTTTAGCAGAGATGGAGTTCTCATTCTTGTTCAGACTGGTTTTGAACTCCTGTGTGCAAGCAGTCCTCCCACCTGGGCCTCCCAGAGTGCTAGGATTACAAGCAAGAGACACCATGCCCAGCTCTGTATTACGTTCTGATGATGTAACCAGGAAGGAAAGGGAAGCTACAATTTCAATGATCTCCAGACCTGGTTTCATGGAGTAACCTAAGTAGATCAGAAGGGAATTGGGATTGACTCAGAGACGATGCAGAATGCCCCAGCCAGTCTCAAAAATGTTCTTTAGCCTTTGAGACACAGAGGGACACTGAGACACTTAGGGAACTGAGTTGGCCGCCTCTTGACTTTTGTGGTGTAATCAGGTTCTTTTCCACTCTTTGTACAAAAATCACCTGCAAGGTCAGGATTTTTGCCCCTGCGCCCATCTCAGCCTGCATTGCACTATCCCTGATCTCTATACCCCTCAGTTGTTTACCCAAATGTCACCTCTCCAGAGAAGCTTCCCTGACACTCTCTAAAGCACCCCTGCGCCAACAGTGTCATTATCTGTATGTCCTGGCTAGCTTCCCTGCTATAATACAAGCTCCATGAGAGCTGGGTCTTGTCTAACTCATTCAATGTTTTATTCCTCGTGCTCAGATTGTGTCTGCCATACAGGAGGCACACAGTAAGTATTTATTGAATGAGTGAATAAAAGCCTTGTTATGCCATCTCAAACTTAAGATCCTAGAGAGAAGACAGTTTTTAGAGGTCTATTTCCACATAGCACCATGACTAGATATAGAAACTGCTGGGATAATTTAAAGACATGTACACAGCAATGTAAACCCAGGCGGTGAAGGGCTTCTGTGACCAGTCTTCCCAGAGGTGACTACACCATTGGGCTCCCCTTTGATTAAAGTGGCTGATGCTGAAGCAGAAAGCTTGAACCACCAAAGTGGAATGGCCCCCTTAATACTTTTAATTAGAATATCGTTTCAGTTTCATCTGAAACGTCAGGCTTAGCTGTTCATTTTTATCAAACAGACCATCTAGACAAGCAAGTTATAGGATACCAGTGGTGGGGTAGCTTTAATCCAGATAATGCTAATACATTATTCATACCAATTTGATTAATAGTCGTCTTCGAAAGCTTATCTCCATCATCACAGCCAGATATATATTGATAACTTCCATGCTTTCAGCAATATGTGTAAGGTTAGCTCAAGACAGAAAAAAATGGTAAGGATTTACAAACAAATATGTTTAGAGTATTTTAATTTCCACCGAAAACCCCAAATCCTGCATCTGGTGTTAAAACTGTAGAATGGCTGAGAAGTTGGCTGAAGCAACTTGCCCAAGGCAACCTCACTCCTTAATGAGAGCCGTGCTGATTTTTCATTTGCATCTTTATGCCTTGGACCCTCAGGTTCATTCCTTCAATCTTATTGAGCACCTACTGTGCACAGCACACAAAGCTAGAGATGGGTTTTATTGTACAATTAATTATTCAGCTACTATTGCCTGTCATCTTCTTTATGGGAAAGCTGTGTAACTATACCGAACCAAAAACAGTAGCAGCCCTCACATTATTGTTTTTCAAGAGTTTCTGAAAACCTATTGAAGGTTCACTCTGTGCTTAACCATTAGCAGTCAGACTCTTCTCTGTGTTGTTAAGCCATCCCTTGGAAATTGAATGACCAAAGCAAAGTCATATCCTGTGCCTTCTAAAAACGTCCAGATAAGGCAAGGAAATATTATAGCCCATGCCATCCTATTCAACATCAATGTCAAGTAAATACTTAAACTCCAGAACACCCTTTGCTTTGTTATTGAAAATGTGCTTCCCCAGCACTCACTCATCCAGTGCCACTCATCCTTTGATAACACAGACTACTTCCAGGATAGAACACTGCCCCCAGAGCACTGCCCATAAATATCTGGTTGCATAGTGAAACTTTAGGGCCTGATCTGTCAAAAAGTTGGAATTGGGGGTGGAAGAGAGAAACTTTGACATATTCAGGACAAATGTTACTGATTAGAGCAGGCTCTTCCTCTGTATGTCCCACCCTCACATGTGGTCTGTGCCTGAGCTGGAACCATGTTGGGACTCTGATCCACATAGAGGATAAAATGAGGCCTTTCCAACATTTAAGTCAAATCTGGCCAAACAGAGACTGAGTGTCCCCACTACAGTCTATCCTGGGATGATCTATGATGGAGTCATGGGCTGGATGTGGTGCCAGGCTCTGTACTATTCTATTGTGAGGGAGAGTGCACTGGAAAGCTGTCGCTAACTGGGAACATGGTGATAGGACCTTTTTGCACATTCAGAAATATGAACTAGCATTTGTGGAGAAGGTATTGCTAATGTGCTAATAACCACATGTGGGTTAATGGCAGCCAATAAAAAGTGTTTCCGTAAGGAAGATTGGTGGTTTTTGATTCAATTATCAGTGGTTCACATGAAAATATTTTCAAGCAACAAACATTCTGGATATCTTTTGTTTGCGCCTACACTTCTATGAAACTTTTCTCCCTGGTTATAAATGTAATACACATTTGTTGGAGGAAGTAACGTTTTCAGAAGGAAAAGGTTCGGGGAAAAAATCATCCCATTAGTAGCAACATGAGCTAAGGTCAGTTTTTACTGCTTAACATGTGGGTCTATATGAAAGTTCTGAGATACACAAAAATCAAGATATATAAAATCCGTGCAGATAGAAACAAATGAAGCCTCCCAGCAATACCCAATAAGTTGAGCAAGTTTGAAACATGCACAGGTGAATCCTAGATCTGTCAATCAAAATGACAAAAAAGAGAGTAGAAATGCTTTTCAAGTTAGGTTTTACCAAAATCAGATGCTGCAGTCTTTTGACAGGCACTGTGCTAAAAGCTCTGTGTGCCTCACCCTGCTTGAGGCAGGATGACATGTACTAGCGAGGAAGCAAAGGCTTAGATATAACAAGCCCACCCTCAAGATGCTAGGAGGAGGTACAGTGGGGATCTGAACACAGGCCTGCCTGTCTTCATAATTCCAACTCACCACCCCCACATTGTACTATTGAGATCAGCCAGAGAGAGTCAATCAGATCAAGGCTGCTCTCGTTGTGACAGGTCTGCACCATGCTGAAGTCAAGTCTGTTCCTCACGCTGGCCTGTGGGGCCCTTCCTGATCTGGCCCCACACAGCCACTTCTCTCTCCCTCACATGCAGGGCTTTGGCTACATCATCCCAGGGCTTTTGCACCCACCAGGCTTCTTCCTGGAAGTGTCAATGGTGTTGGGCACCCTGCCTGGCACGGGGAGGACTCAAGAAGTATCTGCCATAATTGAGCTTTCCACAGATGGCTGCATCCTTCCCCACCCTGCAAGAAAAGTTTCTAGAGACACCACTTGGAAGTGGTCCCCACAGACAATGGCACAAAGACCCCATCTCAGGGCCCTTCCACCCTCCTGGGTGGTGGCCAGATAACACTGAAATTCAGAGCAAAGGATCTACCAGAGAAGCTAGTATCAGGTGGCCCTTCAAATAGGCCTGCAACTTATCATTACAAAAACTTGAATGAGTCCTGGGCAGAGCAGTTAGACACCTTGACCTGTTAACCTCCAGAGAGCCCCAGGATGTCCCCCTAAGTCTCAAGTTCTGACTTCATTCTGAAGCACAGACTAATTGGCAAACACATTAGCGTGCCCCGTGCTCATGTGTCTCTAATTTGGGTTTCCTTTGCTTTTTATCTTAATTTGCAATAATAGCAGCTGAAACTAATTTCTCGACTGTAAATATCACAGCTGTTGTGGAAAGCATTAATTGCACACACTATCACGTTACCCTCCTCTCTTGGATCAATTTACGTGTAATCTGTTCACAAGTTCTATGACTGCGAATATTAAGGCAGTACACCATGAAATCATCTTACCAAACACATTGGAAACATTTGTACTGAAAAGGCTGGGTGGTTTGGGGTACAGAAATATTCTTGTTTGTGGCAGACAGTGAAAGAATGCTCTTTAAAAGCCCTACCCCAGAAGTCTTAACGCTCAGTGAAATGTGGGTAATTTTTCTTTGAGGGATCAATGAAATAACTATTTTGAAAATGACTTTATATTGACTGAAAGGTCAGAAATGACCCAGGCATTGATCCTGTGTCCATAATCACTTTTTGTTTAGGAAGTTCACTGGCCCTATACAGTTGAATGCAAAGAAATTCAGTTCATCATTTAAACAAAATATTTTTAAAGCATTTGACATCCTCTCACTCTCATGCACTGCCTGCAGGCGTCTCACTGGGACTGCCTTTCTTTGTCTAGGAGGTGGACCTGTACAGAATGAACAGCCAGGACAAGCTGGGCCTCACGGTGTGCTACCGGACAGATGACGAAGATGACATTGGGATTTATATCAGTGAGGTACAAAGGCTAATTTTTTATAACTATCCTATCAAGACCCAAAGCGTTTTTGTTTTTTCATTTATACATTCACTAACCTCAAATCTAGCTCATCAGAAGTCTTTGGAAAAACACAAATGGAATGTGTCCCCTTCAACACACTCCGTGGAGTTACAATCTTTACATGGGGGTTAAGTTCTAGTGTCAGTACTTAAGGCAGAATTACCCTTGAGAAGCCTGCAAACTGGCCATAAAATGGAGCTGTTTACATGGTTTTGTGTGTTCAGCCCCGAGGGAACAGCAGATTTCACATTTCCCAATTCATGTTCATTGATTGGAATGGTGGATGGAGCCACTAACGCTCTTAAAAATCTCCTTTTTCTTTTGGTGGAGTATATACAGTTGGGTTCATAATTTAAATGGAACGTCTGTGTCCTTAAGAAAATAGCCTCGGAAGCTGCTTGGTCTTCCTAGAGAGGACAATGCCAAACTGATTTCAGCATGCATCACCCCCACCCCACCCCACCCCCGCCCAGCCTTGCAAGTGCAGAAACTTGATTTTGTCAGAAAATAAAATCTGTCTTTCCTGGATGAGTGACCAGCCTTAATAATTAATTTTGGGGCTGTATATGATCTACCAAGTTGAGGTTGACCCAGAATTACTGCGTTTTCAATCCAACGTCTCTCAATTGTCTTTCATTTTAACGTTATTTTCAAAAGTTTAATACAGGCACTTGGTATAAAACAATCAAGGTATGGGTGCTAGTCAACATAATGAAGGGTACTCTTTAACCTGACATCGATGATTTAATTACCACGTGTGCAAAAAAAGGCAGCTTTTCTACCCACTCAGGTCGGCAGGGCCTGTGTACGCTGCCGTGTGATGGGGTCACCATGTGGGACCAAGAACAGGGCCTGGGAGGGCTGGGGAGCAGACCAGCCCACGTTTGTCTGTCCTAGCATGACTAAGGATAGTGCTATTGTTCATTTTCATGCCTGACTGGGTGCATGCTGAGACGCTCAATGTGTGTTTCAGATTGACCCCAACAGCATCGCAGCCAAGGACGGGCGCATCCGAGAAGGAGACCGCATTATCCAGGTGGGTTTGCTTCCAACTGGTGGCCTCAGGATGGCCCTATCACTGAAGGACAAGCTGGTTCTAACAATAGCTGGAGGGTTGAAAATGAGGAAGAAGTTAAGAACAGGGATAATAAATTCAGATGCATAGTGAGGCCAGACAAATTAATGAGAGAGACTAACTCTGGGGAATAAGAGGCAACAGAGAATAGTGGGGACTGAGACAGCCTGGAGAGAAGATGCCTCATCTCTACAGAATATGAGCAAGTTCACCTCATTTTCTTTAATTCTGGTGGGCCATCTCAGACTGAGAGTTTATAATGTATGAATCAGAGTAACTCGCATGTTAAATTTCTCTGAAAGATTCATTTTGGCCCAAGCATTTCAAGGTGCATCTTGTCCTTAAAATGGGAACATATTTGGCAAATTTAGCAAAATGAGGAAGTTTTTTAAATTTCATGAGTCAACATTTCACATAATGGAATCGCTTCTAAGGGTAATTAATCTCTGGACCTAAAGCCCTGTTTTTCCCTCTAGTCCAACTGAGACTTTCTCTTTTAGCTACAACCTTTTAAAATCTCACAGAAACTGAGATTCTTGGCTTCGTTGTATCCATGAGGTTTAGGTCTCTACCTCTTCTCATTCTTACCATCTCATTTCTTCTCCAGGGTTTATTTTTCTCATTGCATACCTCCCCATGACTCATTTTGATTGCCTTCTTCCACTAGGCAATCCTTGGCTTTAAGACATAATCCTCTTTGCCTCCACTATGTCAGAGCAACCCCATGATCAGTTACTCCCATCAGTAGAGACAGCCCTTTTGCTGGCTGTTGATTCACTACTATGAGAAGTCATGTGAAGGCTCAGCATCCAACTCAGTGAGACCACTGCTGTGTGCCCTGGGGGAAGCATCACCCAGGTCTAAGGCCTCCAGAGAACAGCAGTGCTCTAAGTCACCTGGACATGCAAGCAAAAGTCCTGCCAGAGGGTTACGAGGTGTGAGAGTGAGTGTGCCACCCTCCCCCGACCCTCTGGCCTAAAGAAAAGTATCAAACTGGGGACACAAATACCAGGTATAATTGCATCCCTTTTTACCCTCAACTTCCATCATGTTCATATCAGACACATTGCTGCTTTTTGTCTTTATTATCCAAAACCATTGTAATAATGCTTTTAAGTCTGATTAAACTGTTCAGATGATGTTCCCTCTTCACAATACTGTGATTTTTCTCACTGTCGCTCTAGAGTTCCAGCCTCTCCTGCTCACAGAACCCTACCTCAGTTCCTCATGAACTGGGCCCTGGAGGCTCTCTAGAAGATGCCTGGGTCCAAGTCAGGCCTTCCTTCCTAAAATCAGCATTCTTTTCAAGCTCCATGGAAGTTCTATGTTCCAGCTGTGAGTGGATGACAGACACAGGCCTGAATAATACAGAATGACTTTGCACTATGTAATCATGCTATTTTCTACCTACCCCCACTTTATTTTTTTGTTTAAAGATTAATGGGATAGAGGTACAGAACCGTGAAGAGGCTGTGGCGCTTCTAACCAGTGAAGAAAATAAGAACTTTTCATTGCTGATTGCAAGGCCTGAACTTCAGGTGAGTGGGCTTCCTGCAGATGAACCTGGGTCTGTATTTCTCAAAAATCCCAAGTCTCGGCCCTGCCAAACAACACTTGAGTATCAATTCTGAACTTGAAGGTGCTTTGTACCTTGAGAAGGTGATCAAATCTGCTGAGATTTAGAATCCAAATTACAATTTAACCACTTAAGTTTGATGCTGACATCCACACCCTGGCATCCATATTGCACCCTACCAGGTTCATTAATGCAAGGATCAGAATGAAGGAAAAGGAAAGAAAATAGAAAGAAATAGAAAATATAGCTAAGGTCATGATCAAGATGTTTGACTTGCCAAGTCCTGTCAAATGTTCCAGCCTTGATCTGTGCAAGTCCTGTTTACAAAGCATGGGAAACTATTCTTTGAGAAATGAAAGAAAAACTGATAACACTTTGTGATCACCTAGTATGTACCAGGCCCTGTGCTTGATACACAGGTACGTCTTCCTGGGAGACTGAAGTTCCCAGAAGTATCAAAGTTGCCCAGAAAGACCTTGATCAGGAGTCCTCAAACTATGGCCTGCGGGCCACATACTTCCGTGTGAATTGTATTTGTTCCTGTTTTGTTTTTTACTTCAAAATAAAATATGTGCAGTGTGCATAAGAATTTGTTCATAGTTTTTTTTTTTTTTTTTAACTATAGTCCAGCCCTCCAACAGTCTGAGGGATAGTGAATTGGCCTCCAGTTTAAAAAGTTTGAGGACACCTGACCTAGATGGAGTGTGATGAAGCAGAGACAGACGTAGGCCCAAGTAATCTGATTAAGAAACTATTACAATACAATGACTCCTTCAATGGAAGGGATCACGAAGTTTTACTAAGTGGCACTCTCCACCTAATCAGAATGACTCTATTAAAATGTCTGTGGCAGTAGATCTCTTCAGGTATGAAACCCAAGTGAAAAATAATCTCGGGGGCGGCACCTGTGGCTCAAGGGAATAGGGCGCCGGCCTCCTATGCCGGAGGTGGTAGGTACAAACCCATCCCCAGTCAAAACCGCCAAAAAAAAAAAAAAATCTAGGGACCGTGACTTAGAAGGTGTCTGACTCATCACAGATAGTAGCATCATGAGCTTGGAGGGAACTTCCACACTGATCCTATCCAGGGTCACTGACGGTTTCTTAAAGGACCAAACAATGTTTGACCTGAGTGCCATATAGTCACTGTCACCACTGCTGGATTCTGCCCCTAAAGTTACAAAAGTGGCTCCACCCATGTAAACATGAAAGAGGTAAATGGAGACTTTAAAGAAAAAGTATCCAATGTACTCAGCCCTACTATGAAACTAATTTATAGCTTTCAGACGAAAGCTATAACCCAATCATAGCACAAGAATATGGAGAAAGGGACAAGGGAGGGGAGGCGAGGGGGGAGGATGGGTGGAGGGAGAGCAATTGGTGGTTCCACACCTGTGGTGCATCTTAGAAGGGTACAGGTGAAACTTACTAAATGTAGAATATAAATGTCTTCACACAATAACTAAGAAAATGCCATGAAGGCTATGTTAAACAGTTTGATGAAAATATTTCAAATTGCATATAAAACCAGCACATTGTACCCCCCCAAAAAAAGCATAAAAGTGGCTATAGACAGTGTATGTAAAGGAACTATTCCAATTAAACTTTAAAAAAAAAAAAGTCAGCAAGCTGGATTTGGCCAATCCTCAATCGTCTGCTCTTTTTCGGGAAAGATGGATAAAGGCCTGATCAAAGTGATATCCTTGACCAAGCCCAAGGGCTTGTTAGCAGACCTTTCTTTGTCAGAAAAAACTTTTTCCACTAAAAATTGTTTCTCTTTGGGCCCTGCTAAATGAGTGGGCCCTAGCAAACAGGAGGCAAGCTCCCTGACCTTCCTACTTAGGGCCTGCTATACTGAAAGTAACTGATGTGGATGAAGGAGTTGCACCCTGCAAAAAACATAAATACTAGAGACTTCCCCAAATGTGGTGTAAGGTCTGAGGTCTCTAATGTGAGGCTGGGACCTGTAGCAAAACATGAGGCATTTTGATGACTCCTGGAGGGAGCCCTAGAAATATTTTCTCCAAGGTAACAGCCTTTCTTTTAAAGAGTAAATAAAAAAGAAAACAAAAGCCATCCGTTCTGAAGCATGTCCCCCCTTCACCCTCAGCTGGACGAGGGCTGGATGGACGATGACAGGAATGACTTTCTGGATGACCTGCACATGGACATGCTTGAGGAGCAGCACCACCAGGCCATGCAGTTCACAGCCAGCGTGCTCCAGCAGGTAATGCCCCTGGCCACCCCACCCCCGCTGAGCTGAGCTGGAGGAAACTTTGCTCCCTCCATCTCCCTCAGGGGTGCTAAGGAGCCTGAGCAGGCAGGAAGAGATCAGCCTCAGTGCTTTTCCATATGAACGTGGTGAAATGCAAGCTTTTAAAGCTGAGAGAAAATGCCCAGGTATAGCTGCCCTTCTGGCATTTGTTTGGAAACACATGTGGTAGAAATTAAAAGCCATGCTTCGGAAAGCAAAGCAACCCCGCATGTTTAACTGGAGTTGCTCAGAGTTCTCTAGCACCCTCCTACTTACTATGCCCCTACCCTTGTCAGAGATAACCTCCTGATGAGTCTCATAGGAGCTAAACAAGGCCTGTCAGTCGTCCTCATACCCATGCAAGCCGTTCGTTTACAGAACTATTCACTGAGGTAAAGTGACTACTACATGTATTACTCCCATCTTACAGATGAGAAAACTGAGGATGAGAACAGGGGTAAGTTACTCTCCCAGGTTAGGTTGCCCTACAGGTAGATGGAGGTGAGCGTGGCTGACTCCCAGGTCCTTGACCTACTCCTGCTAATTAGATGCTGCTCCTTAGGCTTAGAAATGGGGAAACGCTGCAAGGAAAGGTCAAAGCCTGGTACCTGCTCCTCAGACCAACCTCACCATGACCCTTTGTTCCTGTCCTTTTCTGTTGTGTAGAAGAAGCATGAGGAAGATGGTGGGACCACAGACACTGCCACCATCTTGTCCAACCAGCACGAGAAGGACAGCGGTGTGGGGCGGACGGATGAGAGTACGCGCAATGACGAGAGCTCGGAGCAGGAGAACAATGGCGACGATGCCACCGCGTCCTCCAACCCGCTGGCGGGGCAGAGGAAGCTCACCTGCAGCCAGGACACCCTGGGCAGCGGCGACTTGCCGTTTAGCAACGAGTCCTTCATCTCGGCGGACTGCACGGATGCCGACTGCCTGGGCATCCCCGTGGACGAGTGCGAGCGCTTCCGCGAGCTCCTGGAGCTCAAGTGCCAGGTGAAGAGCGCCGCCCCCTACGGCCTGTACTACCCTGGCAGCGCGCTGGACGCCGGCAAGAGCGACCCCGAGAGTGTGGACAAGGAGCTGGAGCTGCTGAACGAGGAGCTGCGCAGCATCGAGC
This sequence comes from Arctocebus calabarensis, assembly GCA_963573935.1. NCBI lineage: Eukaryota > Metazoa > Chordata > Mammalia > Primates > Lorisidae > Arctocebus > Arctocebus calabarensis. The sequence goes on from CAUYON010001292.1 coordinate 56,849, forward strand.
TGGAGTGCCTGAGCATCGTGCGCGCCCACAAGATGCAGCAGCTCAAGGAGCAGTACCGCGAGTCCTGGATGCTGCACCACAGCGGCTTCCGCAACTACAACACCAGCGTGGACGTGCGCAGGCGCGAGCTCTCGGACATCACCGAACTCCCGGAGAAGTCCGACAAGGATAGCTCGAGCGCCTACAACACAGGCGAGAGCTGCCGCAGCACCCCGCTCACCCTGGAGATCTCCCCCGACAACTCCTTGAGGAGAGTGGCCGAGGGCGGAGGCGAGGGCGCCCTGGGGACCGCCGAAGCTCACGGGCCATCCCCCCAAAACCTTCTGGCCATCAGGGAGGATCCCGAAGTGGGCACCCCGAACTACAGCCCGTCAACGCAAGAGCTGGACCCCAGCCAGGTCCTGGAGAGCAGAGAGCTGAGAGGCAGCGACGGCAGCAGGAGCCCCACGCCCGGCGCGAAGCTGGGCAGCGCCTACCTGCCCGCCTTCCCCCACTCCCCGTACAAGCACGCGCACATCCCGGCGCACGCGCAGCACTACCAGAGCTACATGCAGCTGATCCAGCAGAAGTCGGCGGTGGAGTACGCGCAGAGCCAGATGAGCCTGGTGAGCATGTGCAAGGACCTGACCTCCTCCAGCCCGTCGGAGCCGCGCATGGAGTGGAAGGTGAAGGTCCGCAGCGACGGCACGCGCTACATCACCAAGAGGCCGGTGCGGGACCGCCTGCTGCGCGAGCGCGCCCTCAAGATCCGCGAGGAGCGCAGCGGCATGACCACGGACGACGACGCGGTGAGCGAGATGAAGATGGGCCGCTACTGGAGCAAGGAGGAGAGGAAGCAGCACCTGGTGAAGGCCAAGGAGCAGCGGCGGCGGCGCGAGTTCATGCTGCAGAGCAGGTTGGATTGTCTGAGGGAGCAGCAGGCTGCCGACGACAGGAAGGAGATGAACATCCTCGAACTGAGCCACAAAAAGATGATGAAGAAGCGGAACAAAAAGATCTTTGATAACTGGATGACCATCCAGGAACTCTTAACCCACGGCACAAAATCACCAGACGGCACTAGAGTATACAATTCGTTCTTGTCGGTGACTACTGTATAATTTTCACTTCTGCATTATGTACATAAAAGAGACCACTACCACTAGGGTAGAAATTCCTGCCTCGTTCAATGCGGCAAGTTTTTGTATATAAGATAAATACAGTCGTCATGTTTATAGTCCAAATTTGCACACCCCGCAACTCTGGGTGGCATGGGTCTATTTTAAGCGGAGGGAAAACAAAAACACCCTTGGAAGGCAATATTAACAAACGGAGCTTTTTCAAATAGCAGTTGTACTTTTTTACCTGTACCCTTTTGCATAAAATGTTTAAATTTGAAAAAGATCTTTTATTAAGCATACTTTCACAGAATTTGTTTAAAGTATATTCATATAAAAAAAAAAGTTAAACGCGCTTTTTTTTTCCTGCCTAAAACACACATGCAACCGCCCTTATGTATTTTTAATGGAACCTTATTTTATAATATTACTTTGCTGAATGTGTTTCATATGAGTGACCATTAATATATTATTTAGGTCAAGGTTTCAACTCAAAAACACCAAACTCTGTGGTTAACGATTTAATACACATAACCAAACCAGCAGTGTTTAGAGTTGGGATATACATGTAAACAGTTTTCTGTAAGGTTCCCAAGAGAGTGTAAAGGTTTTTATCGGAAAGCAAAATACCACAGAACGTTATGGAAGTTTAAAGCATGTTTGCAAATATTGCAGCCCATTGAAAGAATTTGCATGTACAGGAAAGTTGTGGGTGGAGATGGTTTGTGGAATTTTAAGTCCTCATTGTAGTAAACCTTTGCTTTGTAGATCTGAAGGTACAGACTTAACACGACTTTATGAAATCATGATTAGTTAAAAACATTAAGTAAAATGAAGTTAAAATAAATTATTATTTTCTATTTGATAAGTTTTGACCTGATTCCTCATTTTGCAGTGGTACCTATAAAACAAAAGCTTTTTGTAGTGCTCATTTTCCTTGGTTCTATACCTGCTGTGTTGGAAAGATTTAAGTCTTTCAGAACATCTGATGTGATCATTCACCTTGAATCCAATGACAGACATAAAACCAAGGTCCAACAGCAAAGAATAAGGAATCAAATTTACCATACAATCTCGTACTTCTCCTGCCTGTCTTAACAGAAAGCCTCAAACTGGCCCAGTGCCCTATAACAAGAAAAGCTATGAACAAGTTTATCAATCAGGGTCATGTTTACAATGAAATCTCTTTGGTTTACTGCAGCCGTTACTACCTGTCAGTAGTAACTAACGACTCTGGGTGGCTAGGTCCAGCTTTCCATCTCTGAGGTTTATCTGCACATCACATAGTATTTTCATAGAATAACAGTGGCCACCAAAGTGGGTGGGCTTCAAAACTGGTATCTTTCAAACTACAACTACCACTGGGATCCTAAATCATGAATTTGGTACAAATTTTTTCCTGATTGTAATAATTTCAGCTATAATGCCTACTGAAAAAAATAAAGATGGGATTAGGAAGGGTGCACATTTATTTTTGCCGTGATGCTATATATCTGGTTTACTCGTTGATCTGATTAAAATTTTGATTGAAATGACCAGATATTTTAGGCATTTCAGATATAGATTCCTCCCACAGACCCTGCTCAAATCCAAAATCTCTCCTTTGGGGCCAGAATCTCAAGACTAATTAGTAGTCACACTTGTAATAAAAACAACTTAATGAAACTAAAACACTGAAATACTTATTCCTCATTATTAAGATGTCTGTTCATTACCTCTTCTAGAACCAGGCATTGTTAAGATAATTACATCTGCTGCATTATTCTAATCAGCCCAAGGTGAAATTTTTGCGAAGAGTATGCTATTAGGGCCTCAGCTTTCCAATACGTTCCAAGTTCAACTTTCAACAGAATTAGATCCTCGCCTCCCAGGAGAAGCTCCCCATCCAAGCACTCTTACCTCATACCCTATCTTCCTAGTTAATGTTTCACAGTGAAAAAAACACCAGTCAGATGAATTATTGATTGCTGTAAAGCGTATATAAGCACAAGAGTTTATTTGGGGATATAGCTTTTCTCCCCTTGTGTGTTCTCATTAAAGGGCAGAGGAGGGCTGTACGGCTGCAAGAACAAAGAGATTTAACCTAAATAGTCTAACAGGATATTAGGGTCAAGCAGAGGGGTTTCTAATCAGGGGTTGCTCTATATTTGGGACCAGCCTGTGCATTTCTGAAAAAGTAGAGGGAAATAATAAAATACATTCAAATCTAATTCTAGATCCTTTGATTCCACCCTGTTTTTATTATTATTTAATTTCAGATTAATATGGCGGGGTACAATTAGGTTACAATAGCATTTGTTAGGTAAGGACCCTGTGTTTGTGTCCCACACCCAGGAGGTGTGCTATATACCCTTACATTGGGAGCACGCCAATCCCCCTTCTTCCTCTCCCTCAACTTGAATGGAGTTTTTCTCTCCTGTGAGCTTGTATTAGTTCATCCACTGGCTTCATATTAGTATTGAGTACATTGGATACTTGCTTTTCCATTCTTCCAACCTATTTTTAAAATGACTACCAACTAGATAACACTTGATCATAACATGCAATGTAACATGGTATTTCCCAAATCTAATTTAACCAATTAACTCCTAAAAGGAATTGGAAAAGATCTTAGACATTATGATTTTGAACAGGGGACTCAAGGAGGTAAAGAAAGGCAAAATAGCTCATTCATAACCAAACTGGGATTGGAATTCAGAACCCAACACCTGGTCCTACAGCTCTTACCACCCTGTACTCAACAGGGGAGAGAAGCCCTCCTGAACAGTTAACTTAAATGCATTCAATGCTGCATCATCAACCAAACAATAAATGTGTTTCCCCAGTGGGAATATGTACCCTGCCATATTAATCTGAAATAAAATAATAATAAAAACAGGGTGGAATTAAAGGATCTAGAATTAGATTTGAATGTATTTTATTCATTCAATAGAGTGGGCATAAGCCAAAAAAAAACGTGAAATTTACCTTTTCTTCCCTGAGTCTGAGCTCCCAAGTGCCTTCTAGTGCATTTCTGAGCTGATGGGCAAGTTGGAGATTTTCCTGGGGAGTAGTGATGTGCTGACTTACGGCTTCTGTTCTCACCAACAGGAAGCCCTAGCTTCCATGTAAACAGAGAGGCCATCATTACCAACGGGCCTTTCTTCTCCTGCCATGTATACTTTATTTCATGAGCCCATTTAAGAATCTGATGGAAGCTGTGGATTCTCTCCACCGAAAAATGTAGTTATAATATGTAACACATAAATAAGTTGCATATAACTGTAGAGGCTTTACATGCCCCAAAGTCCATACATGGACCCCTCTAATGATCTAACAGCCATTGGAACATTAGACCAACTGAATTTGATCACCCTATGGGTTTATTTTTCAAACTTTTTTTTCAGTTGCATTTTATAACACTTTAATTTGAATGTCACTTTTAATATCAGGAGATACACTTTTTCCATATTAAAAACATATCATTTAAGGCAATTAAAATTCAACAACACACCAGTACCTCTACCCACCCAGTCACTATACTAATGATTTTCCATATAGCTAAATTAATGTGGGAACTATGAGTGCACATTCCTGATTCTGGCTAGATGGCTCAGGTTTAAACAAATTCTAAAATATACAAAGGAAAGGAAATGAGAATTTACTGTCCATCTAGAATTATACTGTCAAATACAGTAGACCCTAGCCACATCTGGCCATGAAGCACTTAAAACATGGTTAGTCCAAACTGAAACTATTTCAATAATTTTTGTGCACATTGATATGAAAATATTTTATATATGTTGGGTTACATAAAACACACAATTATAATTTCATCATTTCTTACTCTTTAATATATATGCTAGGAGATTTTTAATTATGTATGTGATTTACATTATGCTTTTGTTGGACAGCACTGATACAGTAAGTATTAGGGCAAGTATAGGCTAACCACTTTCACCATCTCACTTAATCCTTGAGGCGATTGTCTGCCCTATCAACAGTTTAGGTCAGATAAAAACTTTGCCCAGATGAAGGGTAGAGATGTGATTTGAATTTGCATCTACCTGATTCCAAAACTTTTCTCTCTCTCACTACTAGGCTTCAATGTGCTCCTCCAGAAGCAATTCGAAGAATGTTCAAGTTGTATTAATATTGGTATCATATTCACGATCACAATAAAAAGAAATTGCATCAAGGTGACAGGCAATTCACTCAGTTCCTTTTGAGTCCTGACTTACAAAAAATTCCAACTGTGCTGGCAAAAACACATGACAATGCATAAAAATATGGGAATGTGGGGCACAAATTAAGTTCTCTATTTTTTAAAAGAAAACAGGAGATCCCAAACAGCAAGAATCACAAATACGATGAGGTAGGATTATACAAATACATTGCCTAGGGAATACTAGTTGGAGAACTAATTAGAATTATGAACTGAAGTATGAAAATTAAGCAAGTAATTACATACTTGTAGCCTTCGGAAGTAGGTTACAGGTTACTTGTTAGCAAAATTGCCCAAAACCAAGGAAGCAAACACAATTCTGCCATAAGCAATTGCAAATCCCACTTTTATTTCTGTTTCCCAGTTGTTTTAAGTATTTTAGGATTTCTATGGAGCATCAACTCATTAAAAAGAAATCACTAAAACTGAGATAAGATGCATGAGTTCTGCTAGAAAATGCTTTCGTCTTCAATTTTGATTAAATGTGAATTCCCTAAAGCAGTTATAAAACAAAGTGTGGTCCTTTGGATTTTGTTCAGATAGGTTTTTCTGCTTAAATGGTTCATTTTTCTTTAGCTTCCAGTTGCAACTAATCCTGAAAGACCACGGTGCACAGGGGCACGTCATATGCCTGTAACATGGTTTTGCCTTTCAATGGCAGAATGCTGACCTCAATGCACTCAGCATCTCTTTAAAATGAAACATGGGGACTTAATGATCCTTCCTACGACAAAGCTATGGCAAATTTAAACTTGCTCACCAATGTAGTGGGTCTTGTCAGAATCCTAAAAGGCAGATGAAACTCCATAGACCTCATCAGAGTCTCTCAAAAATAGACTAGGATTAAAATTAAATTGTATGTCTAAGACCATGTTGAGTTCTCTGGAGCTTAAAGTCTAGTAGGAAACAAAACAGCAATCCAATCACCACACAAATAGTTACAAATGTCACCAGCACTGGAGTGAGGGTCAGATAGGAGAGCCATTGCCACTGATATCAGAGTCTGCCATTAAAAGTTATGGTTCAGGAAAAAACAAAAAAGAAAAAGTTATGGTTGAGCTGACAGCCAATAAATGGATGTGTGTTAAATAGGCAAAAAAAGGTGGTTAAACAAGCAGAGAATACTGCACATACAAAGACCCTGTCTGTGGTGACAGAAATTTGAAACAAAGCCAGTGAGGCTTGAGCTTTAACAACAATGGGAAAGAGAATAGGGCGAATGGTACATGAAAAGATAAGAGACATAGGAAAAAGTCAAACTGTACATTTGACTGTAAATACCCATTCAATATGGCCAACAATTATTAAGCACCTAATATGTGCTGGAAACTATACTAAATGTTTTACAAGTGCTAACTCCCTCATCATAAATAGCCTATGTGATGGGTGAGATTATTATCCTTATTTTGCAGATACAGAAACAGAGGTTAAGAGAACAGAGCTGGTGCCTGGGTGGGGAGTGAAATGTTTCTTTCTGACCCCACTCGACCGCTGTGCTGGAGAGCAGTGCCTCCAGGGGAGCTTGGGGATTTCCACCCTCGGAGAAGCCCCTCTACTTCAGCAGATACTTCATACCTGCATACCTGGGGTGACATTTTGTGTATTTCCTTTTCCACACGATACCAAATCTACTTATAATCCTCTTGTTGCCCATTTCAATGCCACAACTGATTATAAACAGGCTGAGTCAACCCACTTCCCCAAAGTCAACCACGTTGACCCCTGGAGAGAATGTATTTCCCGATCCAGGGCTCCATGTTCTCATCATCCATCATGAAACACACAAATCAGGTGCTTAGGAAGAGAGCATTTCCTTTTTCCTTCCTTTACCAGCTCAATTCCTTACCACCACCCCTGAGAAGTACCGGATCTGTGAAATGATCCCATTGAATACATAATGAAGAAGACAATTTAACTGGTTTTAGGACCAAACAGCTTCCCTGATGGCCCACAGTCCTGAAATACCACTCCTAAATTGGGCCTTGCCATGTAAATTCATGAGTGACTCCACACGGAAGAAGGAGGTTTTGCAAGACCTACTGCCACCCAATCAGATCTTCCTTCCATAAATGATCTCCAAAGCATCAGAAGCCGAGGCCATAAGGTTCCAAATGCATTAATCAGCCACCTCCATAAAGAAGTGTTTCAGTGCCAAGGAACTGGAGGCATAGATAGCACAGTGAAGCTAAATAAGTTCCTAATTGATTTTAATTTAAGCTTTCCCATTTTCTGAGGACATTTAAGACGTTGAATGTGGGTTTTGTCAATGCCTAACAATTATCCAAAACAAACAAAAGAAGACCTGCCCAGTGGGAATTAGAGCAGAGTCTCATTGTCTATGGAAGATTAGATTAGGATGTAAGAATCACCATCAGTATGACCTGTGCTTTCAGAATTTGCCACTTTAAACTGGGCCCTATCACCAACATTTATGGACTTTGTTCCCTAAAAGGCATGGACACTGCCACTCTGGATTCCAAACCACCAATGGGGTATTTTTTCGAGAAGGCTTATATTTCACCAATTTTAAAAATTAACTGCTAAATCTTCTGGCTCATTTTGACCCAGCCTTTCCTGGAGAGTAAGAGACCTATTTCTATTTTCTAGTCCATCAACTCTCCTCCTTTTGACTCCCCCTCATCAGGGTCACTTCTGTAATATGTCCCCCAAGGTATCATGATGTTTCCCTTACAAACAACAGGTACAATTTATAAACCAGACTTGAAGTTTATTGCTTCATTCAGCATCAAGCTCAATCCCAAAAGATGTATATACATTGGCATATAGTTTTGCACATAGAAACAACGCCAAATATTGAATATGTTTCTTAAAATAGACAAGAGGTCTGTGAGTACTCAGCCTAGATGATAAGACCTGCAAACTTACCATATCCAAAGTCTCACCATACACTGTTCACATTCCTTTCCACTAATACTTTGGAAAAAGTCAGTAGTCAAAGTGATCAACCAGTAATTCATATTATACCAAAATACTTGGTTATTTATTTTTGACACAGAAATAACTTTGAAACTCCAGAGAAAGCTACAAAGAATGACCCAATATTGCAAATAATTAGGAGAGATTTATAGAAACAATGTGCTATCTTAAGCAAAAACATGGTAAATGTTGATTTGATCTTCCTGTTCCAAAGAGCCTCATCCATCTTCATGACCTTGGATTGGCAATGGATTCTCAGATACAATACCAAAAGCAAGAGCAATGAAATAAAAAATGGATAAATTGCATTTTAGCAAAATTAAAGACTTTAGTGTCCCAAAGTACATTATTAAGAAAGTGAAAAGACAACCTAAAGAATGGAAGAAAATATGTGCAAACCATGTGTCTGATAAAGATCTTGTATCCAGAGTACACAAAGCACTCCAGTCATAATGGATCAGGGGCCCAACTCAACAACAAAAAGATAATCCCTTAAAAAATGGACAAAGAACTTCAGTCAGACACCATTCCAGAGATGATGTCTGCTTGGCCAATAAGCTCAAGAAAAGATACTCAACATCACTAATCATTAGGGAAATACAAAACCCCAATGAGATACCACCTCAATACCCACTAGGATATCTACTACCAAAAAAAAAAAAAAAAAGCAGAAAATAATAAGTATGGTCAAGGATCTGGAGATTTTGGAACCCTTGCACATTATCAGTGAGAAGGCAAAAATAGCATGGCTGCTCTGGAAAACAATTTAGCAGTTTGTCAAAAAATCAAGTATGGAATTATTATATGTATGACCCAGCAATTTCAATTATAGATATATACCAAAAAGAACTTGAATATAGAGGGATTGATTCAAGGGATTAAACAGACATTTGTATGCCAATTTTTGTCACAGCATTATTCACAACAGCTAAGAAAGGTGGATACAATAAAAGTATCCATCAAAAGTTAAATGGATAAACAAAATGTGTCATACATCTATAATGGAATATTATTCAACCATGAGAAAGGAAAGGAGTTCTGATACATTTCACAGACAGGTGAACCTTAAAATATTATACTGAGGGGAGGAGCCAAGATGGCAATCTGTAGCCAGCTTTCCGCAGAGGTTCCCATCCAGAAGGAGTGTTAAAGGACAGAAACTCAGCAAGAAAGCTGATGGTTTGGATCTGAGCCAAAAGGAAAGGTCAAAGAGCACATATCAACCCTGCTTGGGCGACCTGAGACCCCGAGGACACAAACAAAAAGGTACAGAGCACATCACCAAGCGGACGGGAGTCCCCTCCCCCCATGAGAGAGGTTCGCAGTATACTCCATACCTCCATACAAACAAGCAAGCAGAGTTCAGATGTCCTCCCACTCTACCCCATGGGAGAGACCCTCTAAAAACCAGACCTCCTTCCCCTACTAGGGTGCCACGGCACTCTCCAGCCAGGCATAAAACTGTATATACTCTCTACCTGCAAGTTGGAGTTCCTGGTATTCCCCTCCACTCTCACCCCGAGGTCTGGGGGCCTGTTCCCCACAGAGTCCAGATTCTTGGAGACTTTCTTGAGGGGTGTGGACAGGCGCAGATTGTTGATAAACTGTGCTGGTTTTCCGGCTCAGAGTGGTGAGAGGGGAGTGAGCCAAGAGACCTGGCGGGTGGGAAGGTCTCCTGAGGCATGAGACGAGACCAGCTCCGGGAAAAATAGCTGGAGAGTTGTACCCCTGGGGATGTTTTGAGGAGACACTCCCAGTCTTCTGGGCAGCCAGGGGAGGCGGGCGACTTCGGTGCCGGAAGAACGGACCGCAACCAAGGCACATGAAGGATTTGCCGGAGGCAGTACTGGCTAGGACAGAGTGCAGGGAGGGGCTGCTTTGCTTAACCTGGCCCTCAGGGGATGAAAGCTGAGACAAAGGGGTGGAACTCAGACTGAGTAAAACCCATTTGCAGCCCCAGTCTGATCAGGGAAAATAGCCTTGACAGAAATAAATTCTGCGAACTTGTTCTGTTCCAGCAGCAACATCAATCAGGGACAGGGCTGGAACTGAGTGAATCACCCCAGCCCCTGCCAAGTACCCAGGTTGTCAGGCCTCATCTCCCCCTGCCAAAAAGTGACAGGGAGTAGCGGACTGGTTGTGGAGCCACAGACCTCACTGTGACCCAGGCAGGCGCAAACCTCTGGAACATCTGCTTATTGAAGGAAACTGGACCACAACTGTTACCACCGACTGGGTGTGACAGAGGGGCAAGGTAGGGAAGGAGATATCAACCTTCCCAGACTAATTTACTTGCTGGGGGGGGGGGTGCCCTCCTGAGCTCACAGAGCATCGAAGTGAATTATACAAGAGCTTCCAGAAGATCCCTGCTATCTAGTTGCCAGAGACTTTTTTAACTCTTCCATTTGAGTCAGATCAGTGCAGGCTAGGACAATTGATTGGGACCTCTTCAACTGGGCTAATCACCCGAGGACTTTCCAAAGTGGTATCCTAGGTGTGTGGTAGTGGGAAGGTTTGATTTGGCTTTTTCAATTGTTGCCTGTGGGGGTGCAGCGACTTAACTCTGGTATTCCTTCACAGCTCAGATTTCAATCCAGAGTAACAGATTCTCGAGGGTAAGACAAAGACCAGCTTAAAATAAGACAGAGCCACTTAACCCCACCAAACCAAGAAGGTCCCCAGTTTCGCAAGCAGTGGCTCTCTACAAGTCCTTGGCAAAACTCTAGGAGAAAAGGTATAGACACCAATCCAAGCTTTTAAGCAAAGGACTGGTCAATCACTACTCCTAGAACTCCCAGCCCAAACTGTCCTTATCTACTCATCTAGCCAAATGGTGTAAAATTAATCATGGGGCAGAATCAATGGAAAAGCTCTAGAAATATGAACAACCAGACTAGGTCAACTCCCCCCAAGGAATAATCTGGTGGACACAAGCGAGGATCCTA
>CAUYON010001293.1:0-23672 GCA_963573935.1 Arctocebus calabarensis
GGAGATGAAGGTTCCTGACACCATCACGGAGTGGAAGGCCAGCGCACTCTGTTTGTCTGAAACTGCGGGTCTCGGCCTCTCGCCTGTTGTCCCTTTTCAAGTCTTCCAGCCCTTCTTCCTAGAGCTCACACTCCCCTATTCTGTGGTGCAAGGGGAAGCCTTCACACTCAAAGCCACTGTGTCCAACTACTTGTCCCACTGCATTCGGGTAAGGGTGCTTCTCTGGAAGTGAAAGCAGAGGGAAAGACTATAGTCACCATGCTTTTCCTAGATCTCTAGGTAATGCAGTAAATCATAACTGAATATAGTCTGTATTAATTTGGGGACAGAATAGATACTAGGAGCAAACTACATGATAGGTCCAAGGTGGTAAAGTTATATCCATCCAGATCTCTGTATCTTTATGTTCCTAGAGTCACACATTATATCCACTTTATTCACTTTTTCACTCTGAGAAAACATCTCATCCTTGTGTTGGCTTTAGGCAAATTTCTGTCTGTTTTTCAATTCCCTTATGACAAACCATAAAATACAAAGCATTTGGTAGGATTTACCTTGTGTCCCCTACCCTGTGCCCATGTCCCTTCACAAACCTGTGGTTGGTGTGGGGGCAGGTCATTGTGCAACTGGAGACCTCATCTGCCTTCCTGGCGGTCCCAGTAGAGAAGAATGAAGAATCTCACTGTGTCTGTGGAAATGGGAGAAAAACCTTGTCCTGGGCTGTGACTCCAAAATCACTGGGTGAGTGATAATGCTGTTAACGAATTCTATGCCATGTGTACTGTTGATTTGCTTTTCACTCTGACCCCAACACTTGTTTTTTCTCTTCCTTTAACACTGATCAAGAAAAAGAAATAGCATTAAATATACTGGGAAATTTAAAAAGTAGAAACTATGTATACAGAATCACTATTTAACTGTTTAAGAAACTTATTCCCCAGGTAAAGTGAATTTCACAGCTACTGCAGAAGCAGTGCCATCTCAAGAATTATGCAATAATGAAGTGCCTGAAGTCCCAACATTTGGACAGAAGGATACTATTGTAAAGCCCTTACTAGTTGAGGTATGTGGTATTACTCTCTCTGTCTCAGAGGGCTTATTGTATAATATAGCATCATCTAATACACACATATATATGTGACAGTTGTAAGGGTTAACAGCAATATTATGTGCCTGCAGGAGAAACCTGCAAGAGGAAGTGCGCTAACCACAAGAATAACAGGAAGGCCAAGTAAGAATAACAGGAAAGCCAAGTAAGAAAGAATGTTGCTAAAACACCTGCGAAACAAGCAAGTCAATTTCACCCACCCACATCCTTAACAACATTAAGCAAAGCAGTTAAGCAAAACAAAAACAGGAAACTGGAACTCAAGCACTATATAAGTAACCCAGTTTTGTTTAATAAACGAGCCTAGAGCATTGTGCTCTTTGCTTCAGCTCTTTCTCTCTATCTTTGTGTGCGTGTGTTTCTTCATATCTCATGGGGTTGTGGGGAGCTAGCACTCCTCTCCCGATCCACCTTGATAAGGGCAAATTAATCCAAGACACTTCCTCGCCTACCCTCTCCCCATCTTGTAAGATTATTGCCTTCTTGGTCGGTATCGTGGTAACTATAGCCCTAATTCTCCTCTTACTTAAACTACTGTAGATCTCTATCTCTTTTCATAGGCCGAACTCCTTAAACCGCCGCCCTTCCCGCTGGACGGGGAGGGCGACAACAGTGACCTTTCAATCCCCCAAATATGAATGTATCACCATCTTAATTATTTGCTAATGTTTTCTTTTCTACTTTTAAGTTACTGATTTTTTTCATATGCATTCAACATTGCTTTACTTTTCTATTTTTCTTTGTTCTGTCAATACAAAGCCTGAAGGAATAGAAAAGGAGAAAACTTTCAACACACTGCTCTGGGCATCAGGTAAGTGTAAAAAACAGATAAAATGTTCATGTTACACCACTTGCCAAAGTATCGTCCATAGTTGTGGAATGTCCTTTGGAGCCTGTTTCCCTTTGAAAAAATGAAAACATAAATTAAAATAACTCTTACCTTCTCCCATGTGAAAAGCTAAGATCATTTAAGGAAAAACAACATTTTCCTGATGAATATTGTTAAAAGTTAGGTTCAATTTTCTTAGAGGAATAAATGGAAAATACAATTGAAGGTGTTATTACTACCACATTTTGAGAATAAAGAAATAGACATATATTAAAAGATTTGCCTAAAAGCTCCTAGCTAAATATGAGGACTCAAGCTATGAACTCCAGGGCAGGACTTTTTCTAATACATTTGTATTTCCCAAATGTCTCCCTAAACTGTCTTAAAAATATTAAAATAGCCTATAATCACAGCTACTTGGGAGGCAAAGGCAGGAGAATCACTTGAACCCAGGAGTTGGAAGTTGCTGTGAGCTGTGATGCCAGAGCCCTCTACCCAGGGCGACAGCTTGAGGCTCTGTCTCAAAAAAAAAGAAAAAGAAAAAGAAAAAAGTAGAAATATCTGTTTGGTTCTAATTATGTATCACTCAATTATTAGTTTAAATATGCTCATGTTTTTACTTAAGCAAGTCATTTTAAGATGACTCCAGGTCACAAACATGTATAGAACACTAATATTTTACTTATATCATTAATACAATTATATAAAAAAATCACCATTAAAAAGTTTACTCTGTGACATCTAGAATCAGCTTGAGGACAGTGCTCACTCTCCAGATCACCCCTGTTCTCCGTAGGAACATCCCTTTATAATTTCATATAGCCACATGGTTTTAATAATAACTGCATATTAGAGGCTGTAAAATTTACATCTTTGGTCCATGCCCATGAACTCATGATCATGTACTCAATTGCCCACTCATTATCCTACTCACAGGTTTGTCCATCTACTAGGTATCTAAAAACAAGCATGTTCAAAACTGAATCTCCTCTAGGTCTCAGAAACCTGCTCCTCCCACAATTTTCATCTTGGATAATGGAGATTCCGTTCTTCTACTTGTTAGGGATAAAAATTGTGGAGTTCGCCTTTATTATAGTCTTTCTTTTACACTTCACACACAATTTGTTCACAAATCTAGGTGGATCCACCATAAAATTATATTCAGAATCTGCCCACTGCTCACCACATCCACTACCCTAGTCTTTCCTCTCCTGGACTATCTCACTAACCTCATAACTGCTGTCCTGGTCTTCTCTTCCCCTTATTCCCTATGGCTTGAAGGATTCTTTAAAAGATATGTCAGATCATGCCCTTCCTCTGCCTCTAACCTTTCAGAGATTTCCCATATCCCCCACAGGCAAAGTATTAAGTCTTTAATCTCACCTACAAACCTTTATTGCACCATGACTTTATAGTCAACCACCTCTTCCTGCCCTCTTGGTTCCACTCATACAGGCTGTCTTTTTCCTTCTGGAATGCACCCAGCACTCTTCAATTTCTGAAGTCTTTTTACTTTTTCTTCCTTTTTACTGGAAGTATCTTCTCCCAAGTATCTATAAATCTCACTCCCAACCTACTTCAAGTCTACTCACATACAACTATTATCAATGAGCCATTTAATTGGGGATCTCCTCCCCACACTCTGCATATCCTAATTTGCCTCATTTTACTAGCTTGCCCTATAAACACTTGCCATTTAATTTTTCCAATGACACTTATCAACATTTATCATGCCAAATACATATGCTTCCTTATTTATCTTACCTCTCCATAAAATTGAAAGCTCCAGTAAATTTTTTTTGAAAATTGCTATATCATTGCACTTAAAACGGAGCCCGGTAAATAGCACATACTTAATACATATGAACGGAATGAATGTGATTATTATAAAACACTAACAATAGTAGTAATTAATATAATTCATAAAGAGAAGGAAATAAGTATGCTGTAAGTATACAGTTACTTAAAAAGCCACAGAAATATAGCAGAAATATATTGTACATGATTGATCTAAATTTCACTGAGAAATTAATCATGGATTTAGTAGAAACTTGAATTGTATCAAAGAAATTATATAATGATAAAGAGAAATGAAAGATTGGATCCAGACCATGCACAAGATTCATAACAAAAACAGAACGTTTATCTCATTTTCTCCTTTCTTATATGTGTTTGTCTTCTTTCATTAGAAACTGGAGTGACTGAAACGTTTTCACTGAATGTTCCTTCAAATGTAGTTGAAGGATCAACCAGGGCAACATACTCAGTTTTGGGTGAGTCTCTCAGTCCAAAGGAAGCATCTATTCCTCTCTATAACTCTAGTGCATGGGCCTCACCAGCCATGATTAATGGAGTCTCTATCACTAGGCTTTGAGTCGAAAGAAAAAGCATTAAACTGAGAGTTGCACTATGTATGAGTTAGAAATGAAATTGAACGGATGTTGTGCTGCGTAATGAACCTTGATCAACTCTATAAAGTAAAGAGGTTCACTTCTCTGTGATTTACAAGGTGGTAATGCTTCTTAGATTTGAAAATGACTGATGACTATAGTACATCTAGCCAGACATCAGGAAAGATGGATTACCTGTCATTCAGTTTCTTTCCTGCTTTTTCCATCCTTGAAAAGTCTATTTTGTCTCACCATTTTCTTTCCTTTCTATTTCTTCTTTCTTTACTTTTCCTGCTTTCTTACCTTTTGCCCCTATGTAATTTAGCTTCTCAGTTAGTCATCCCTATCTATTTCTCTAGCCCAACACAAACCATCACTGTGATTGTCTCATTTCGCTATAACTTTCATTCCCCAGGTGATATACTAGGCTCTCCACTGCAAAACCTTCAGAATCTTATCCAGATGCCCCATGGTTGTGGAGAGCAGAATATGATCCTCTTTGTCCCTAACATCTATGTTCTAAACTATCTGAATGAGACTCGACAGCTGACAGAGAACACCAAGGCCAAAGCCATCAGCTACCTCATCAATGGTGAGAGATACCTCGAAAGGAGAAAACCTTAATTGATCTCCTAAACTTTTGGTGAATACAAATAAACATCTCTTTGGTTAAGATTTTGTAGGCATTGTTGCTGCTATGTCCAATAAAGTATCTTACCCTACAACTAGAAAATTCAATGGTATATCAAATCTTGGGGACATGTGAAAATAATTCTTCAACAGCATTGAAGGAGAAGCTTAATTATCCTCTAATGTCTCCGCTATTTCATAAATCTATGAAAACTTGTTTTTCAGGGTACCAAAGGCAGTTGGATTATAAGCACAGTGATGGTTCATACAGCACCTTTGGGGAGGCACATGGGACAGGTCAGGGAAACACTTGGTAAGATAATTGCTTCCATATTATCTCTACAGAGCCATGATATTTAAGGATTTTAGAAAAAGCTACTCTCTAATATCTGGATATATTTTGTAGAAAATGTTTAGTCTTTAAAAACTCACATACTATAGATATTATCTGTACTGGGTCATTTCACCATTTCATCTCTGCAAGCTCATCTGCTCCGACAGCATAGCAGGTGCGGCTGAAATAAGGATACCCCAAATACAAATATAAGTCAGAAAGTATCATTAATTAAAATGAAAAAGGAAGACGTTTTTACACTGTGCATTAAAAGAGGAGAGGAGGGAGAGGATAGAAAGAGACCTGGGTGTAGTAAAATCAGGAGAAATCGTTCAGGAAATGCAGTTTTGATGGTGGGGAGGATTGGAGACTCCAACAAATAGTCCATGAGAAAAAAATGAACAGCATCAATTCTGGGCAGTACATTGAGAAATTTTAAAAAGAGTCATATGTTTGCTGGACTAGAGAATATTCAGCTCTCAAGTATAGTTTCACCAAGAGTTTCCTCTATAGAATTGTGAAGTTCAATGTGTGGAGGCAGTGCACAGAGTGAGCTCTACAAGTGAGGTGGTCCTCATGTCTCATCCTCTCTTGTGCTGGACAGGCTCACTGCATTCGTGCTCAAGTCCTTTGCTCAAGCCCAATCATATATCTTTGTGAAGAATACACACGTCATGAATGCCCTATCCTGGTTGTCAAACAAACAAAAGGAAAATGGTTGTTTCCAGCTCTCTGGATCCCTAATACACAATGCTATGAAGGTGATGTCCTGTCTAATTTTTTTCTTTTTCCTGAAGATAATGATATGTAGGAGGGAATGATGTTTATATTGAGTCCTCCCATTGAGACATACCTTTGAGAAAGAATGGTGGACTCTAAGTCTCCAGAAGTCTAGCAATGTTAGTAGGTGGGGTGGGGGAGGTGTTTGTTTGTTTGTCTGTTTGCTTGAGATGGAGTCACACTCCATTGTCCAAACCAGCATCACCATAGCTCACACCAAACTCAAACTCCTGGGCTCAAGTGATCCTCCTGACTCAGCCTCCTGAGTAACCAGGACTACAGGTGCCCTTCACCATGCCCTGCTAATTTTTTCTCTTTTTAGTGAAGATGGGGTCTCGCTCTTGCTCAAACTTGTCTCAAACTCCTGAACTGAAGCAAACCACCAGCCTCGGCCTCCCAAAGGGCTAGGATTACAAGCATGAAACATTATGCCCTGCCTTTTTTTTTTTTTAATTGAATGAAAGTAATGTTTAAAAGAAAAGGAGACAAGGTGATTTGGGACAGTCTTAAGAATTTTAGGGTAGAGGAGGATGAGGGAACATCAATAATATGGCACAAGAAAAGAAAGAACTAATGAAGATGTCAAAGGAGAAGGGAGCTAGCAGACTGGCTGATGACCATTGGAGTGTTTGAGTGTCTCTGTGTCTGGTCCTTACAGGGAGGGGTGGACGACGAGGTGACACTCTCCGCCTACATCGTCATAGCTCTGCTAGAGATGCCACTACCTGTCAATGTATGTTCTAGCAGATTGCCTCTACCTCCTTCACAAACGCAAAGAATAAAAATAAGGAAGCTATGAATCCCTGAGTAAAATTGTGGTTTTCGTGATATTTAATCTGGAAAATTCACTGGAATGTAAAGGACCAGGTCCTTTGGGAAGCTGAAGGGGAAACTATTCTTCCATTAGAACAGTGTGTTGCATGAGTGTATTGGGGTTTTTAATCTGGGGTTACCCTGCTGACAGTTCATTTGCCTAATTCTGCTATTTTAGGATTGTCTTTCATTTTCTTTGTAGCACACAGTTGTCCAAAATGCTCTATTCTGCCTTGAAACAGCCTGGAACTCCACCTCAGGGGCCCACAGAAATCTCGTCTATACCAAGGCATTACTGGCCTACGCCTTTGCCCTAGCAGGAAACCAGGCCAAGCGAAGAGAGTTGCTTGAATCACTAGACAGAGAGGCTGTGAAGGAAGGTAGGAACTGCAACTGCAAATTTTACTTCTGACAATCAGTGATCCAGAGTAGGGAGAGTACCTCTCCTGAGCTCATGCTTGTTGTGCTACCTTAATTTCAATGACCACAAGAAATTACTGTTGATCTGTCACTTAAACTCTCTAGGTAACCTGGACCATTTTATCAATCCACACATTGTAGACTCCATATACAATCCCAATTTCTAATGTCACACAAGTATATAATGGTCACAAAGATGCACGATGAATAAGTGGAACTTTATGTCCTTGGCAAAGATCTGCTTGGTGGTGACTGTTTAACACTTTTTCTTCCCTTATGTCAGTTCATTAGGTGAGCTCTAATTATACTCATTATATATGGATTAGAATTTGAAAGCATTTTACGAGCTAAAGATTCTACCCTTCTTTGTTTCAAAGAGGATACAATCCACTGGCAGCGTCCTGGGAAGGTTCAGGCAGCTCAGACACTTTATTACCAACCCCGGGCTCCTTCTGCAGAAGTGGAGATGACATCTTATGTGCTCCTTGCCTATCTTACTGTCCAGCCTGCACCATCTTCGGGGGACCTCTCTGTGGCATCACGCATTGTGAAGTGGATTACCAAGCAGCAAAACCCCCATGGCGGTTTCTCCTCCACTCAGGTCTGTGGAGAGATGTAGGAAGAAAAATAAATATGTTAATATGTATATATTAACTAATACATTAATGAATGAATGAATAATTGAATGGTTTGCATTTCTAAATTACACCCTCTCCATCCCTCTGTCACCTACCCTATTATTTTCTATGTCGATTGCTTTTATGTTTTTTATACACTCTCATATCTTCTGTCCTTAAGCGGACCCCCCAACAGGAGGTCAATTTCCCAAAGCAATATTTTCATGAAATTACTTTCCTTTGGAAGGAAATCTTGTTTTTACCCAAAGCCTAAAATTATTGGATATCTGACCCCAAATATGTCCTCACTTCAGTAAATATGAATGCACCAATCTAATTAGGTAAAGACCTTTGAATTTTCTGGAGTTGGCTCACTGCCATTTACATGTCACCACATAGAACATTCCTCACCCCAGCACTTCGAGATGCCCCTCTACTGTCTTTATAAACCCTTCTCATTATTCGGAGACAATCTTCTTATTCATCTGTTTCACTCAGTCTTCTCTTACTATTCTGGCCCACTTTTCCTCTCCCTTCTCTGAATTTTCATGACAAATATTGTTACAAAATTTATAAGTGATTGAAGTAACCTCCCTTTGTGTCAAGTATTTAAGTCTTATTTCTACATGTATATTGTAAACTATCTGTACGAAAAAACATTTTATTTCCCGCAAAAGTACCTAGAATAGTTCATCATTAATAACTAGATCTGAACCGAAATGAAATTAAGATAATGGACTATGCTTATGACTAAGGAATTCTGAAAGTAGATAGTGTCCCTCATTGTAATATATGTCTTGTGTGATTTCACTGCCTTCCTCTCCTATGATTTCTGCATCTATCTTTGTTTTAGGATACAGTGGTAGCTCTCCAAACCCTCTCCAAATATGGAGCAGCAACGTTCACTAAAAATGAGAAAGCAGCTTTGGTCACTGTCAAATCTTCAGATGCTTTCTCCAAAGACTTCCAAGTAGATGACACCAACCGCCTGCTGCTGCAGGGCGTCAGCTTACCAGAGATTCCAGGGGAATACAAGACCACAGTCTCAGGGGCAGGATGTGTGTACCTTCAGGTGAGACTAAGGGGATGCTGCAAATGGGACAGGAAGTTTCAATAGATAAATTTACATTTCAACGTGTAAGAGAAATGTATACTAGCAGAAGATATGACTCATCTAGAACAGATTATGAGACGATTTGGACTTTATCCATTTATTTTAGACATCCCTGAGATATAACATCCTTCCTAAGAAAGAAGGGAAAGCTCCCTTCGCTCTGCAGGTTGATACTCTGCCCAAGAACTGTGATGGAGTAGAATCCCACAGAAAATTCCAGATTGACATCAACATTGGGTAAATCCTGAATCATTACTAGACCATTTGTAGAATATAGACAAATTGATTATTTTTGTATGGGGGATCTCCATTATCTAAAGCCACACATAATGAAAATGAAATTCTAGTAGACTTTATTAACAAGAAAATTTTCTTCACTTACTGAAAGATCTTAATTTTAATGATACAATGTTGCCATATCTGAAGAGTATTGATTTCAAATGATGGGTTTTCCAAACAATCATAACAGAAGCAAATATAGAAGAAAGAAAAATTGTGTGGTAGAAATAAAGGGATAGGGGAATGTTCTGTCTTAAATGAATTCCAAGAAATATTATTAGAATGCCCTGTCTCTTTGCCTTGACTTTATAGTTACACCGGGGACCGACCTAGTACCAACATGGTCATTGTTGATGTGAAGATGGTATCAGGCTTCATACCTGTAAAGTCAACAGTAAAAGAGGTAAATCCTAAATCCCTTACAGAGGGTAAGTCATGATGAGTACTGACATTTAAGGTTGTCATTTGACTTTGTTAATGCAGTTTTCAAGAGGTCTATACCCTAATACTTGCTTCTCCAGAGTGTATTTCTAATTGTAATAGTGGGTATCATGGCCACATAGGGCATAGAGTTAATATAGGACACAGTTAGAAACATGACAGATAATGTTCCAGAAAATTCTGAGACACCTAGGTATGCAAAGTTGTATTAAATTACCTTCCAACTATAAATAAAAAGGGAAAGAGGGTGTATATGCATATGTATTTATATTTATATCACATATAGGTATGTGTAGATACATTTATAGTTGATATATAAAAGGGTTCAATAAGAGATAAGGTTTCAATATATATTATTATAATTATCATTATCATTATGATATTATTATTATTATTGAAGAAATCAAAATAAAGTTTGGCTACTCCTGAGAAGTCATTTAAAATAGCAGTTCCTCACCTTTTTGGCACTATGCACAAGTTTCATGGAAGACAATTTTCTACAGAGAGGGGACAAGAGGCTGGGATCTGACAGGAGGCAGAGCTCAACCAGTGATGTCAGTGATGGGGAATGGCTATAAATAGGGATGAAGCTCCACTCACTTGACCTCTGCTCACCTCCTGCTTTGTGGCCTGGTTCCTAATAGGACAGGGATCTGAACTTTCTTAGCAGGAAGTTTCATGAAAGACAATTTTTCCATGGACTGGAGGTTGGGGCAGAAAGTAGTGATGCTGAGCACAATCCCTAATAGGTCACAGACTGGTACTGGACTAGGATCCAGGGGTTGAGTGTCAAAGATCTAGAATATAAATATCTAAAAGCTTCTCCTAGTATAAAATTTCCTTATTCCATTTTCTGGCTTATTTTCTTGGTCAACAGCTCCAAAAAACATGGCCTCAGATTCAGAGGACTGAAGTGAGCACCAACCATGTTGTGATTTATTTTGAAGAGGTAAGACTCTGTGACTCTGCTAGATCTAGAAGAGCTACTAGAAGTTCTAACAAACCAAAACACTTTCCTATAATGTTGTTCATATAAACAAGTGAGGAAAGACACAGTCACTACAAAGGGAAATGAGTTCTAGACTGATGAACAGGCTCGATTCACCACATTTTTACTATCAATACAACTGCCTCTTTTGTCCTTTTTATCTGTCACTGAGTACAGTATGCAGGTCACAAAATGTCCCAATCTTTCCATAGGTTTTATACAGATGGATAGCATAACTACAGAGTTCAATACCATCTTAAGAAGAAAAGATGGTAATGTACTAAGTTAATTCTAGATACCAATTCAATTTTCCTGCCTCTCCAGCTAACCAATCAAACCCTGAGTTTCTCCTTCTGGGTGGAACAAGACATCCAAGTAAAGAATTTAAAACCAGCTACAGTGAAAGCCTATGATTATTATGAGACAGGTGAGTGGTATTCAGACATGCTGGGGTTTTAAAAGAAAAAAAAATGACTAGCCTAGTGAAGGATTGCCTTAATGAAAACAAAACTCCACAATCTTTTACTGAAATCAAAAGGAAGTTATGAGCACTGGATAATCATTTTCTTGTGTGCTACCTTCTCACATGCCCCCAAAACATGTTAGAGCCATTCTATAAATTGAATAAAAAGCAATATGGTGATCAATTCTATCTCAATTTCCCAATAACATTGTTCTGGCATGAATTATTCTAGAAAGATAAGAAAAGCAGCAATAACAACAACAACAAAACAGTGTGTGATGTGAGACCTAAAGTTCGTTCTGTTTTTGACTTATACTTTGGATAGTCTTATAGAATTTGGGAAATAACATATTGGGAAATTCTTCCATTTGCTTGTGAGTTGGAAATAGAAACTTACTAGAATCATAGCATACTGGTAGTGTTTAGATTAAGGAAAGTTTCAGAGAAGAGGGTACAACTATAGTGGGGAAAAAACATAGCTGTGGAAGAGACAAGGTAAATTTTATGTATATTCAGGCACACCACCCCATGTATCCTGTCCCTCAATTCTGCACCCAAGCCCAATTTTCTCTTAGTCCCCTCTTCCCAATCCCAAACAACTTAGTATAAAAGTCCAGTCTTTTTTATTGGTTCTATGGCTTTGCTTTATGTTTTCTTTCTTAGTTGACTTAGTTTATTTGCAAATAAATTTCATACTTTATTTGCAATTCACATTTCAGATACCTATGACTGAATGCCTTCTGTCTAATCATTGCTTTGTTTCAGATGAATTCAGCATTGAAGAATATAATGTCCCTTGCAGTGCTGGTAAAGTATAAACAATAAAATCTAATCTCAACATGAAAATAAATAAGCAGCACAATTAAACAGTAAAATCTAAGTAAGCTTCTCAGTTCTCTGCACTTATGATAAGTGTATTTTCATGTTATAAAAAAACCCATTGCATCCTTTATGAATTGAACTATGTCAAGTATATTATAAAATTTCTCAGTAGAAAAAAGTGCAAATAAAGTATAATTACTTGCATATAAGGTGGTTTGTTTGAAAATAAATCTAATAATTTGCCACATATAAAACCTAAATTATCTCATATTTAGTTCACATGCCATAGCCAGTGGTGTTACCTTATATTTATCATTCACAACTCCTTTTAGGATATTTCTAAGGGTATACTGTTTAGGCCTGGAAACTTGTCCTTGTGACTATCTGTCCAGCACAGAATGAGAGATGTGAGCCATAAGACCTGCCTTTCATGCTTGTTAACCAGGTTCAGCTTTAACAATATAGCATTTGCAGTGAGACCATCAGCTCTCCTTTTTAAAAGATGAGAAAACTGAGAACAGCCCTGTTATTAAACGTGATTAAGTTACTAAATCCAAATATTTATAATTGAAATAAAATATATTCCTTTATTAGGTTGCAGAATTTCCCTAATACTTCTACCTTTCCTTCTACCATTTAGAATCTGAACATGGAAATGCTTGAAAACAGAAACATGTGGACCTCATTAGGTGAACTTCTCCAGAAATGAAGAACAAAGACTTATGAGGAGAGAAGATACAGGAAGAGAATTAAAATACAGAAAATTCGTATGTTGAATAAATTTGTGACCTTTGCGACATTTTTTGTTCTTTATGAATAGCATATCTCCTCTCCTAAATACATGTTTATTCTCTTTAGGTTTATTTTATATTATTTTATTTTGGCCAGGGCTTGGTTTGAACCTGCCACCTCCAGCATATGGGGCCGGCACCCTACTCCTTTGATCCACAGGTGCCACCCCTTAGCTTTTAAAACACACAAAAAACTATACAAAGAGTATACCCCAAAACACCCCAAAATACTATGATGGATGAAAGTGGAATTCAAAAAAAAAATCCAGTTAACCTACAAAAAGATGAAAAATGAAAACAATATTTCCAAACCACAATGTCCATCGACAGGGGAATGGTTTAACAAACTCTGGTATATGCATACCATACAATACCACTGGACAATAACAAATTGATAGGCACAACCACTTGGATGGATCTCAAAAACATTATTCTGAGTGGGGAAGAAAAGCCAATAGCAAAAGCTCATACACTGTGTGATTCCTTTTATACAATATTCTTTAAATGACAAAATTATAGAGAAAAAAACAAATTAATGGTTTCCAGAATTCAGGGATGGCTGGGCGGGGGGGATGAGAGTGACTATAAAAAGGTAGCACTGGAGAGATTTTTGTGGTCATATAATCCTACATGTGTGGAACCAAAGTCCTGGTTCATATTTTTACATTTAATTCTACCTCAAATTATTGTGTTGTATATTACTGGCAGTGAGTAGGTGAGTAAATTACCTTTTTTCCAAGGTCGCTTCCTAATAGTCCTATTATCACAGATTGATCAAGCAAATCTTTCCTGGCTAATAAAATGTGTCTCCTTTATCACATAAAGTGTCTATTCTATCTACTGAATGGCTGTCCTATTCTTTCACAAATATTAAAATATTAGGGGTTTTTAATATTAAAATATTTGAATTACTGTGGCTTAATAAAGTGTTTTGTTAACTATTAGAGCTGATCTAATTTCTCTTTTTACACTTTTTCCTTCCACTCTCAGCTCAATATTTATTCCTGGTAAAAATTGAATAGTATTATCAAGTTAATTCATATACAGTCATATTGGGTATTGTTTGGAATTGCGTTGAATATATGAATGAATTTAGAATTGTCTGGAAATAAAAAATAAATTCAAGGAAATACAGGACATAGTAGAAAGACTTAAGAATAGGCTAGATCAAGCAGAAGAAAAAATCTCAGAGCTATAGAAGTAAAACAAAGATTAAAAAAAAGAAATGTAAGAGGAACAAACAAAACCTAGAAGAACTATGGGATTATATAGAGATGTGTAACATAATAATCATAGACAGGCCCAAGAGTAAAGAAGAAAATACACAAGGGCTGGAAAATTTATATGAAGGAATGCTCAAGGAAATTTTCTCAGGTCTTGCTAGAAATCTGGGCATTCAGATACTACAAACTCAACAGGCTCCTGAAAGATTCCTAGCCACTAGTCAATCACCACGACATGTAATTCATCAACCTGGCCAAATTTAACAGGAAAGAACTCTAATGAATCATAAGGCCAAAGCATCAGGTAACTTACAAAGGAAAACCCATCATACTAACTACAGATTTCTTAAGTGAAATCTTACAAGCCAAACAGGTCTGGGATCCCATTGTAAGTCTTCTCAAACAAAATAATGGCCACCCTAGAATTCCTGTATCTGGCAAAATTGAGTTTCTTATATGAGGGAGAAATAAAAACTTTCTTAGACAAGCAAATACTGAGGAAATTTGGCAAGACTCAACTTACCCTTCAGGAAGTACTCAGATCTACATTACATACTGATCAGCATAATAGTTACTCACCAACATAGATGCAGGCAGAATGGGGAACGAAGACCCCATTCTTGGCAAGGGAAAACACCCCCAGAAAAGGAAAAAATTAAAAAGTAAGCTGAGTGAGTCAGAACAAAGAAAAATCAGCTAATTTGCCTTTAAACTGGCCCCTGCTAAATTTCTTATCTGACCAATTTGCCTGCTTTTTCTAGAACTCTGGCCCATTGGGGATACAGTTTACAAACACCCCTGCTGGCTCTGTAAACATTCTGAGGAATAATGTCCATAGAAGAGGCTATGGAAAGGTCTAGAAAAATACATTAACTAGGCTATTTCCTGACTAGTAACAGACAAGGCAGATACCCATTTTGGAGGTTGGCATTTGTCTGGAGCAGAGATCAAGGGGACAACTCAAAGCCCTGAAATATGGACAGGAGGGCTTACATCCCTTATCTCAGAGGAAGACCCACGGTGGTGGTAATGAGAGGAAAATGCCTCTCTCCCACCAATTCTTCACAGGACATTGATGCTAGTGGAGTTTTACTCCATAGGGAACTACTGGCGTTTAACCATTCCCTAGAAAATTGTGTGTGTGACCACAGACAGGAGGCTGCTCCCACACAAGTCTCAAGTTCTGGATTTCTCAAGGCTGCTCAAACCCTTAAAGTTAATGATTACAGAAACAATAGGAGCTGATATGCTCACTCAGAGAAACTACTGGTATCTCTTACCCTCTGGGCAAATAGCCTTCAATAAAAGCCGAGTGGAGGCTCGGCACCTGTGGCTCAAGCAGCTAAGGGCCCAGCCACATACACCAGAGCTGGCAGGTTCGAATCCAGCCCAGACCTGCCAAACAACAATGACAACTACAACCAAAAAATAGCTGGGCATTGTGGGAGTGCCAGCTACTTGGGAGGCTGAGGCAAGAGAATCACTTTAAGCCTAGGAGTTTGAAGTTGCTGTGAGCTGTGATTCCACTATACTATATCCAAGGTGACAGCTTGAGACTCCCCCTCCAAAAGAAAGCTGAGTGGAACAGGCACTTGGAGCCATTGTCAGAACCCTACAAACGGGCAAGGGTCTCCTGAATCCCCACCTTTGTAAATTCTATTCTGTGTCTCTTGTTTCTTTCTTTCTCATCATTTCTAATTTTATATTTCTTCAGTTGGTCACAGTCAGTTCCATAGGTCTTAGGGAACTCTGGCCCTGGGGCAGAACCCAAACAACACAAGCATCCAAATGCTAAAGTGTAGAGTCCAGATACCACAATGGTTCAAGAGGTGAAGCAAAGCAATAAAATTCTACTCAACAGGGTGCACAAAAATCCACACCAATATCAATTCTTTCAAGAAATATGAATGGATTGACCACCTCTCTCAAGAGACATAGGTTGCCAGGTGCAGTGGCTCATGCCTGTAGTCTCAGCACCTGGGAGGCCAAGGTAGGTGGATTGTCTGAGTTCATGAGTTCAAGACCAGCATGAGCAAGAGTGAGATCATGTCTCTAAAAAAATAGCTGGGCATTGTGCTGGGAACCTGCAATCCCAGCTACTTTGGAGGCTGAGGTAAGAGGATCACTTGTACCCAAGAGTTTGAGGTTGCTGTGAGCTAAGTTGCCATGGCACTCTACCAAGTGTGACCAATTAAAACTCTGTCTCAAAAAAAAAAAAAAAAGACACATAGACTGGATGAATGAATAAAAAAATACAAGCCAGGTGTTCACTGTATTCAAGAAATGCAAACAACAAGGACTCATTGTTCAAAGTCAAGGTGAAGTGATAGACAAAAATATTCATGAAATGCAAACCAAAAGAAAGCTGGGGCAGCCATTCCCATATCAGATAACAGACTTCAAAACAACAAAAATAAAGACAAAGATGGTCATTATATAATGGTAAATGGAACACTTCAATACACAGACATAACAATCCCAACTGAGCTCCCAGATTTATAAAGCAAACCTTATTAGATC
Source organism: Arctocebus calabarensis (assembly GCA_963573935.1). Taxonomy (NCBI): domain Eukaryota; kingdom Metazoa; phylum Chordata; class Mammalia; order Primates; family Lorisidae; genus Arctocebus; species Arctocebus calabarensis. The sequence goes on from CAUYON010001293.1 coordinate 16,563, forward strand.
AAAATAAAGTGAGAAATAGCAATATCATAATATCTAGGGACTTTAACACCCTACTGGCAAAACTGGACAGATTCTCTAAGCAGAAAATAAAGAAAGAAACACAAGACTTAAACAAGACTCTAGAACAAATGGGCCTAACAGACATTTATAGAGTATCGTACCCAAATACTAATTGTCCCCCTTCACTATATGCAATACTGAATATATGTTCTTCTCATCAGCATACAGAACATTCTCCAAAATTGATCACATCTAAGGCCATAAACATGTCTCAACAAATTCAGAAAATAGGAATTATAACATATACCTTCTCAGACAACGGTGGGTCAATTATTGGATCAAGGAGTACATGAAGATGGAACTCATAAGATTCTTCACACTAAATGACAGCGGGTGACAAGTTATCAAAATCTATGGGATTAAGCAAAACCAATCCTACGAATTAGGAAAATTAATACCCTTAAACGCCTACATCAACAACCAGAAACACTATAAATCAATAAGCTAATGAATCATCTCAAGGAATTAGAAAAAGAATAACAAAACGATTTCAAGCCCAAAAGAAAGAAAGAACTTTTCTTTCTTTACACACACAAACTCTTCAATGGCATTACTTTAAAGAAAGAAAGAAATTAGGAAATAATTTAAGACATACTATAACAAAAAGAACACAATATACCAAAAGTTACTGGATGTAGCATAGGAAGTAACAAGAGAGAAGTTTATACAATAAATGCTTACACTAAAGAAAAACGCTTAAGTAAATAATCTAATTTTACACCTCAATGAACTAGGAAAAAAAAATTAAAAACCTAAGCCCAAAGATAGCAGAAGAGAAAAAATAATAAACATTAGAAAAGAAATAATCTGGGCATGGTGGCTCACGCTTGTATGTAATTAATCCTGGCACTCCAGGAAAGCCAAGGTTGGTGGTTTGCTTGAACTCAGGAGTTGGAAGTTGCCATGAGCTATAATGACATGGTACTCTAACCTGGGGTAAAGGAGTAAGAGACTGCCTCAAAAGAAAGGAGAGAAAAAGAAAAAGATTAAAAACTGAAATAATCAAAATAGAGAATAGAAAAACAATTTTTAAAAATCAACAACTATGACTTAGTTTCTTGACAAGATAGACAAAATTCACAAACTTCTGCTAGACTAAAGAAAAGACTCAAAAAAGTAAAAGAAAAAAATTAAAGACATTACAATCGATGCCATAGAAATAAAAAAATCATTAGGGGCTATTATGAAATCAACAAATTGAATACCCTAGAAAAAATGGATAAATTCCTACAAACATGCACTCTGCCAAGATTGAATCAAGAAGGCATAAAAAGTCTAACTAGAACAACAACAACAAAAAGTCCAGAACAATGAAACAGTTATTAAAAAGCTTATAACTAAAAAACAAACAAACAAACAAAACAGATGGCTTCATAGGTGAATTCTACCAGACATTCAAAGAAGACTTAACATCAATCTTTCTTTAATACATCTTTAAAAATGAGAAAGAAACACTTCCAAACTTAGTTGTTAAAGCTAGGATCACCCTGATACCAAAACCACTGTAAGAAAAAAATAAAAAACCTGCAGGCCACTGTCCCTGATTCACGTGGATACAAATATCCTCAAGAAAAATTATCAAAGTAAACAGCACATTAAAAGGATCATAGACCATGACCAAGAAGAGTTTATTCCTAGGATGCCAGGTCACATAAAAATCAACTAATGTGATAACAACTCTTTAATAGAATAAGTGATTTAAAAATCAATAGATGCAGAAAAAGCATTTGACAAAATTCAAAACTATCTTATGCTTTGTTACTTTTATATAAAGTGATGTGATATGACTATTCTAGCAGACAGGATGGCAAAAAATGCCAGTCCTAAATGGTACCAATTCCTAAGGAACCCAGGGTTTCTGGTCTTAAAAATAACAACCATGTCTTTTTATGCAATTCTAGAAAACGTAAGTATAAAAACCACAAATAAACCAGACTTTCAGGACTAGTAAGCGTCACAACTCTGGCAGATGTTTAATCCTTCTTTAGAAGATTTGGGACCTAAATGCTACATGCCTACTAAATCACTGCAATTAATCTAGTTGGAGGGAAAATATAAAAATTAGTAAATTCTCATAGGTAAAAGATCACTTCATGTATGATAAAAGTATGACCCTCACTATATTCTCAATTATCTTGGAAGGCAAACTACAGAGTATCAGGAAATGAGTGTTCCTACTTTCAGTAACATTGCGACACACAGTCAGAATCCAGAAATAACTGAATGATAACACACTAACAAAAAGGACAAAATGAAAGAAAGTAAGACTCATTCTGTTTCAATTGTCCTGAAAGCTTAATGCATGTGAACCTCTTCTAGTTAAGGAAAAAAATGACTTAGCAAACAACAAAAACCTCACAGAGCTTCAGCTATCCCACAAAGCACTAATGAAAAGGCAGAACATTGTTCTTAACTTTTCATTAGGATGAAAAAAGTCCTTTTGCCCAAAAATCTTCACTCCGCGTCATTACTTGACTCCTTAATCCAACAAACATCTTAATGAAATAAAATGTGTATGCTGGTATGCATGTTTATGACTCCAAATAAAATATATCTAGTACACTTTAAGAATTTTGTAGATGCTGTAAAACAAAGAATTTGAAACAATTATACAAAAATAAAAAAACAGGGTATTTTTTCCTCTAAATTCCTGGGTACAATGCATACTGTCATTTTTTTTTTTAAACAGAGTCTCAAGCTGTTGCCCTGGGTAGAGAGCCATGGCATCATAGCTCAAAGCAACTTCAAACTCTTGAGCTTAAGCTATTCCCTTGCCTCAGCCTCCCAAGTAGCTGGGACTACAGACGCCTGCCACAACACCCCGCTATTATTGGTGCAGTTGTTGTCGTTTAGCTGGCTCAAGCTGGGTTTGAACCTACCAGCCTTAGTGTATGTGGCTGGCAATGTAACGACTGTGCTATGGGCACTGAGCCACAATGCATACTTTCTGACTGAAGGGCACACTTATTACGTTGGCTTAAAGTGCACAAAAGCAAACTATGTAACCAAAACATATGTGCCCCTGTAATATTCTGAAATTTAATAATATACACAGAGAAATAAATATATACTTATAATATATTAAATTATGTTGTATTAATTTAATAAATATTAATAACTATTTATTAAGCACTTTATATATAGTACCTGCTAGGTGCTATTCTAGGTACTCTAGCAATGAAACAAAGGCTTTTTTCCTTGTGGAATTTAAATTCTAGTGTTTACCCTTTAATCCAATATTTCCATTTCTAATAATTTACCTTAAAGACTACTACTCAAGGACAAGGATGCTCACTGATGTAATAACCAGAATAATGAAAATCCAATACTACATCAATATCAGATAAATTAATTATAATAAGTACATATAACATAATAAAATACAGTTATTTAAAAGAATGTACTTCTTACTTCATAGACATATATGAACATGGGTAGTTAACTCCAATATACATTGTAATGGAAAAAAATTACAAAGCAAAATATAGAGTGAAATATTACTTTTCAGAGAAAAATCCATCTAAAATTTATAAGGACTCTCAAAGGGCCTTAAATAGCCAAAACAATTTTTAAAAAGAAGACCAGAGCATTCCTCCTTTTCTTTTCCTTGGGATGCCACACCATCTCCCTGCTCTCTTCCTTTGCTCTTTCCCAACTATCTTTTCCTCTCTCACTCCCTCTCTTCTCTCTTCCTAAAACAAAATAAAGCCTATATTTTTGTAGTATAACCATGCCCTACAGGAAAAAAAAATTAAAAAGAAGAACAAGGTTGGAGGATTCACACATCCTGACCGCAAAGCATATTACAAAGATACTGTAACCAAAACAGTGTGATATTGGCATAAAGACAGACAAATAGACCATCAGAGCAGAATAGAGAACCTAGACATAAACCCTTGGGTTTATGGTCAAAAGTCTTTAACAAGGATGCCAAGACCATTTATTGAGAAATGACAGTCTCTTCCACAAAAAATTTTGGGATAATTGGATATCACATGCAAACAAATGAAGTTGAACTCTCATCTTACAATATATATAAAAATTAACTTAAAATGGGTTGAAGACATGAACACAGAACCAAAAGCTATAAAACTAAAAGAAAACAGAGGAAAGCTTTATGACATTGGACTTCACAATAACTGCTTGGATAGGATCCCAAAAGCACAGATAACAAAAATAAAAATAGACAAACAAGACTATATCAAAGGACATAAACAACTGTATAAAAAAAAGTAACCTATGAAAGGACACAGGCAAGGTGGCCAACTATAGGCAGCTTTCATTAGCAACCCTCACCTAGAAGGAAGAAATTTGGACCGAGGTGAACTCAAAGTAGTTGAAATTGGGGGGTATATCCCAAGGAGAATAAATCAAGATGCTCACCAACCCCACTGAGACAAGCTGGGAGGACAAAGATGAGAAAAAGGAAGGAAGAGAAAAGAGGAGAGTTAGAGAAGTGTAAGTGTCACCTCTCTTCGACCTGGGGCTCTCAGAGCAGGAAACCACAGGACCTCTCACACCACAGGAGAGCAGTGAAAGAAGAAAGACCCAGTTTCTCTGTACTCTGCACTGCACTCTGCCTTGCAGAATGTTGAGCAAATTTGGTTCCAGCTGCCTTGCCACCTTGCAGCCACAACCCATCCTCCAACTTTCTTGGGTTGCCAAACAGACCACCTCTGGCAGAGGCCTTCTTCCCAGTGTGGCCAAGCCAGAATGCAAGCCAGGCCCAGACAGGCTAGAGAGGCTGCCCCAACCCCAGGCATCAGAAAGGTAAAGGAGATTTGAACTCTACATGGCCCCTGTAGCAACCAAGGAATTAAGAGTTACCAAGCCCAATCTCTCTGACACTGACTAAAGGCAGGATCCTTAGCCAACCATGGGAGGAAAAGGAGACAGGCCCTGCTCCCCTCCAACGTGTCTGGTAGGATCTCTGAGAGACTTTTGTATTATCTGGCCAGATGAACTGAATGCACCACACCCTCCCACTGCAAGAAGAAATGATGACTCAACTACAGTAACTTTGGTCAGGCAAATCTCTCCTGAGTCTCCCTCTTACTGGGGGGGATCCTTCTCTACACTCTGGAGTGGCACTATCTGCTATCTGTGTCCAGCAGACCCCCCCCCACCTGGTGGTTTGGCCTTCAGCCGCCTCCTGTCAACTTGGAGAGGGGTGAGTTTAGCCTCAGAAGACCCTGTTCTGGAAAATTCCCAGGAAGAAGGTGGCAGGCCATAGATCTCCCTCCCCCAACCTCAGGCAAAAGTCACTGCCCTGACTTCAGCTAAGACCACAGCTTTATCAGGGGCTGGAGCTTTGGCTAGAACAGTTCTACAAGCCACAGATTCCCCTCCGCTATGAGAGGTAAAGCCTCCAGCATTTTGAATCTGTTGCAGCCCAGACTCTGGCACAAACATGCCTCCATTAATTTGTTTGAGAGCAAGTTCAGCACTTGGGCTGAAACAGGTTGGCTCATTGTCCACGAGCCACCCTTGGTCTGAGAGTGTCAGCTCAGAGTCCTGACCTCCAGCCCCACCACTGGCCAACCTAGAGACACACTCTGCAACCCTGAGGGGAGAGCTTTGGGAGACTGTGTATGCAGGAGCTTAGGAAATTTTGCTCCAATATATGACTCCTTGGCATAAAGAATATTTCAAATTAAAGGGCATTCATAATCAGGAAGCATTGAAAGAGGCCTTTCCTCTATCTACATAAAACCTGAGTAATCTGATTTAGAATCAGAAGGGGTTGCTTACTTCTTTATTACATGCTAATAGACCTGGCCTCAAGGTCAATTGAAGCAAGAGATCAATCTCTCCGGTTAATCTAAACATACTTTCCACTTTCTCCCTTCCCCCACCACTTCCAAAAGGCATCTATAAAAGTCTCTGGCCATCACAGAGACTTTGGGTAATCATTCTTGTGGTTCCTCTCATGTGCATGGTATTTGGAAATAAGCCTTTTCTTATTAATCTACCATAATTGTGAGTTGATCTTTCAGTGAACCAACCAACAGAAAAGGACAGCTTTCACCCTAATTTCTACATGTATAAGAGGGACAGAGGTGTAAGTGACAACTCATTCAATCAGTTAGTGATGAAAGGAAGTGTCAAGTTGCATATCTTGGGGCCTCTGGATCTGATCTCAGACCAACAGTTGCTGTTTCCAGTTTTCAAAAGGTCTCCTGGATGCTGGCTAAGAAACTCCAACTAGATTATCTCTCAATAACAATTTCAGAAACACCTAACATTCCAGCTTTAAAAGTATAATAAATACATAAATAACCTGACAATACATAAGAGGAATCAGCAGAAGAACCCTGGCAACATAAAAACTCAGAGCACCTAAACTCTCCCAAGAGATTACAAGGGAGGCAGAGTTGAAAATACCATCTGTAGACAAATTGCTGAAATGACAGAACTAGAATTCAGAATATGGATGGCAAATAAAATGAATGAAATTGGGGAGAAGATGGAAAAAGAAATCAAAAAAAAAGTCTAAAAACTCTCTCAATAAATCAGTGAAATTAAAGACAATGTCACCAGAGATCTAGAAATAACTAGGGAATTTATAAAAGAGTCAAGGAATTAAAAGAGGTAGGTAAGTTGTAGGCAACTTCTTCGCTACAAAGGGAAAAATATTGGGGTAACAGCAGACTTTTTAGCTCAAACTTTTCCAGCCAGAAGAGGGTGATCATCTGCCTTTATCCTTCTTAAACAAAACAATTTTCAGCCCAGAATTCTGTACCCTGATAAACTAAGTTTCATATTCAACAGGGAAATCAAATCTTTTACTGACATGCACGCACTGAAGAATTTCACCACAAAACGATAAACATTCCAGCTCTACAAGAAGTACTCAGACCATAGTGCTGGAAGATGGTGGCAGAGACAGTCCTGTAGCCCATCTCTCCCAGGTCAGCAGGTGAGAGGGTGGGAGCTCTGGATCTTTCCCTGTGTGAACTATTGGAGTGGACGGGCAGCTGGTGAGACACAGAGATTGGGAGGATTGGCGCGTTTGAAATATAGTTCTTAACCGTGGAAACTGTTGCAGAC
>CAUYON010001296.1:0-15532 GCA_963573935.1 Arctocebus calabarensis
TAAAAGAAAGATAGTAAAAGTAAGTTTATTTAAGTGTTCATGAGATAAAAGCATAAAACCAAAGTGTTTTAGTTTTCTTGGAATGCATTATGATATTAAAATTACTATAAATGTATTGGCTTTAAACTACATTTAATTATTATCTTACAACTTCCAGAAATATAGGCACTGCTCAATTGGGTTCTTCACTTGGGGTCTCAGAGGCTGTTATCAACATGTTAGATGGATTAGGCTCTTATCTGGAAGCTTGACTAAGAAAGAATGTCTTTCAAGTCTATTGTGGTTGTTGACAAATTCAGTTTCTTGAGGCTTTAGGACTGAAGGCCCTTCTTGTAAATTTGTTGTCAGCTGGGTACACTCAGGTCCTTGCAACTTGGCTGCCTCCATTAGTAGTTTGCAGTATGGCTGTTTGGTTTCTCAAGGGCAATGGGAGACTCTCGGGTCACACCAAATGTACCCTGCCAAGGCAGTCCTGGCCCCTCTTTTATAGAACTTTTGACAAATTCAGATCCATAACAATCGCTTTTTTGATCAGTGGTTCTCAACCTTCCTAACGCCACAACCCTTTAATACAGTCCAAAGGGGTCTCGTCCTGCAAGTTGAGAACCGCTACTGTAGATGAACTCAAATCAACTGATTAGAAACTTAATTGCATCTGCAAAATCTCTTTACATTTGTCATATAAAGTAACCTAATTACAGGAATGTAATTCCATCATTTTCACAAGTCCTATCAAGGAGACGGGATTATTTAGGTATTCTCACTGGCTGGGAGAGATTTTGGAAACCATCTTGGGGTTTTATGAAGCAACCCTATTTACCTAGAAGTTCAGCAAGTTCTATTTGGCCTAAAAATCTCTTGCATGATTTTCATGTTAGTTTTCAATGAGCACATTGACTAAAAATGAGAACAGAGACAGGAGAATTAGATATGCTCTATACTGATATCTTAACTGAAAGTATAACCAGATAGTAAAATCAATAATTTATAGAGGGTATAAAAACATATACCTTCTAGAGTATAAAATCTAATGTGCCATGTTATCTCAGATGTTGTCCTTATGTTTTACCACCTTTTCTTTCTTGTTTTCTTTTTTTTTTTTATATTTTTATTGAATCATAATTCTGTACATTGGTGCAATCATAGGGCACGATTCGTATACATTCAGAAATGTTTTGATCGTACTGTTACAGATAGCCTTCATGGTGCTATCACCGATTTTTAAATATCATAGGTTTCTTCATGATAAACACTTCTTAGAATTCAGAATGACCAAACTTTTCTTATACTTGTGTATAATGATTTGCTTTATTTTCTTAGAGAGCTGTCATTTGGAAACCACTTATGTATTTTCTTTCTTTTCTTCTTTTTCTTGTCTTAGATGTACAGAGCTAAGTTTGTTGGTGTATTGTAACACCTTATCTTTTATTGTTTTCATTTTTTGGTTCATCCTTCTCTTCATCTCCCATTTTAATTGATTCTTATGTTTTACTTTCTTTCAGAAGTTCTTTTAAATTTGTGCCTCTATTTTAAGTTGCTTTAAATTCTTTTTTTCTAACAAGTTGGTCATAGGGGTATAGAGATTTCTACATATCTGACTGCTCTAGAATTCAATTTGAAGTTAAAATAATATTCTATGCAATTCTGTAAAGGAATTTAATTCTAATTTGTTTATTTAATCATTCATCCATCCACCCATTTATGCCTTTCCTTATTTCCTCAAGGAAAGAAAGTGGCTATGAAGAAATGTACCAGACAAGGAAGTGTGGTGTTTCCCACACTATATTCTGAGATCATAATATGATATTGTGACAGAACTGCTTTATGCTTAAATTCATCTGGAATTGTTGAGGTTTCCTTAAAATTTAGTACAAAGTGACTCTTTGTGCTGATCCCACCAGGCTAAAGTATTTAGACAATAACTCCCAAAAGATTTAAAAATTTTTTTTTTAAACAAAGCATCTATTAACACATATAAAAATAAGTGCCTGGCAAATCCAATTGGAGAAATGCTTAATTATTTAAATATAAATAAATACAAATATAAATAAAATAAGCAGCAGGAAAACCCCAAATAAAGTAAATTATACTGGAAGAAAAAAAAACAAAACACCACTGTACAGTTTTACATGATTAAGCTGACCTTCTTGGAGGGTAAAGCAAAAGGGAAACTACCGAATTTGCACTGTAAGTGAAGCGAAAAGAAGACTTCATTTTCTTGGGGGCAGCCATAGTGCTTGCTGAGTTATAACAAATGTGATTCAGGTGGACCACATGAGGTCTCTGTGTGTAGCTGTCCTAATGTCAGCCTTTGCATATGGGACAGGAGAATATGCTGGATGAGATTTACTGCAACTGTGGTTCAGTAAGGCAGTTTCTGTCAGTTATCAGAGGTAAGTCTTGGTGAAACACGTCAAATATGGCGCGGCACATGGGAAAGAGGCAGAATATGTGTCAGAAAGATACAGGGAACTTTCTGGACAGGCTCATGTAACCACATTTCTCTCACTTCCCACTAGGGTTCAGTTTGAAAACAAAGTCATGTGAGTCAAAACTAAATGTTACCTATCTATTTTTCATCTATCTCCATCTACCTATTCATCTTTAACTATTTCTTTAAGATATCATTTAAATTAAAATAGGAATTTTTACACATGTCGATTTATCTAATATGTATTTTATCTATAAAGGAACCCTGAAATAAAACTTTTTTTTTTTGCAGTTTTGGCTGGGCCGAGTTTGAACCCGCCACCCCTGGTATATGGGGCTGGCGCCCTACTCCTTGAGCCACAGGTTTTGACCTAATCTCTGAGATGACAAAATTCTTCATTTGACTAGGTCCTGCAAACTAGAAAATTTTCTTATGGAAAAGGTAGTTTTCAAAACAAGTTACTTTATTAAACTTGTCAACTTTCTAAAAATATTGGGTTGGCTAATCCTAATTTTTCCCCATCAGATGTAGAACTTTATCACTAGTTCAGTAGTTTATTGATGATGGTATGGAAGGATAATTATGTGCTATATTTCTTTCTGTCATGAAAATAAATAATCTCTCATTCATCATTCTTTATGAATTATTACTCAGAGGCTCAAATGAAAACTTTAGAAATTAGAGCAAAGTTTTAACATTAAGAAATATTAGATTTTGATAGGGTTGAGCCCAGCTACCCCATCAGTTTATGATAGTTTTGTGAATTTAGGCAATTTACTGAATCTTTGAGTATCAGTTTTCTTATAGTAAAGTGGAAAAATATTCACATATAGCTTACAAGGCTATGGTGAGGAATACATAAAAATTTTGAGTTCCTCAAGGTATGATGGTGTTTTAATGGGGATTACATTAAATCTGTAGATTGCTTTGGGTAGTATAGGCATTTTAACAATGTTGATTCTTTCTATCCAAGAGCATAGTATATTCTTCCATTTGTTAATGTCTTCTGCTATTTCTTTTCGTAGGGTTTCATAATTCTCCCTGTAGAGATCCTTCACCCCTTTTGTTAGGAATATTCCTAAGTATCTCATTTTCTTTGATGCTACTGTGAATGGTATCATGTCCTTGATTTGCTTCTCTACTTGACTGTTATTGGCAAGTACAAAGGAGATTGATTTGTGGCCTTTGATTTTAAACCCTGAGACATTACTGTATTTCTTGATTACTTCCAGGAGTCTGTGGTTGATCTTTGGGATTTGCTAAGTCTAAGATCATATCATTGGGGAAGAGTGAGAGTTTGACCTCCTTATAAGGTTTTTTTTAAATGGCTCTCCTAATTTATATTCCCACCAACACTGCATGACTACCCTTGTATTTTGCTACTGGGTTATCTGAGTTCTTTGTACGTTCTGTGTATTAGTGCATTGTCTGATTAATAGTTTGCAAGTATTTTCTCCCAGTCATCTCTTTACCTTGTTGATTGTTTATTTTACTGTGCAGAAGATATTTAGTATGATACAATCCCATTTGTCTATTTTTGCTTTTGTTACCTATGCTTTGCAGTCTGAGCCATAAAACCATTTCCAGACAAATATCCTAAAGCATTTCCTCGTTTTTTTCTTAGTAATTTTATAGTTTTAGGGCTTACATTTAATTCTTTAATCTATTTTGAGTTGATTTATTTGTATGATGAGATGTGGGGTCTAGTTTCATTCTTGTGTTTCTAGATCCTGAGTTTCCCAGCACCATTTATCGAAGAGACTGCCTTTTCTGCAATGTCCAGTGTATGTTCTTTTTTTTTTTGAGACAGAGTCTCATTCTGCTGTCCCAGGCTAGAGTGCTGTGGCATCATCCTAGCACATAGCAACCTCAAAAAACATAGCAATTTCCTGTGTTCAAGAGATCCTCCTGTCTCAGCCTCCTGAGTAGTGAGGACTACAGATGCCTGCCTCAATGCCTAGATAATTTTTCTGTTTTTAAAAGAGATGGAGTTTCAGGCTGGTTTCAAATTACTGAGCTCAAGTGATCTTCTTACCTTGGCCTCCCAGAGTGCAAGGATTACAGCTGTGAGCCACTGTGCCCAGGCATCAATGTATGTTCTTAGAACCTTTGTCAAAAATCAATTGGCTATAAATATGAGGATTTATTTCTAGGTTTTCTATTCTATTCCTTTGGTCTATGTGTCAGTTTTTATACCACTACCATTTTGATTACTGTAGTTTTGAAATATATATTGAAGTCAGATAGTATGATGCCTCCAGCTTTGTTGGGGCTCATTTGTGTCTCCACACAAATTTTAAGTTTACTTTTACTATTTCCACGAAGAATATAATCAGTATTTTGACAGATATTGTAGATTGCTTTGGTTATTATGGTCATTTTAATGATATTAATTAATCCATTCCATGAACATGGGTTGTCTTTCATGTGTGGCTATAGTAAATAGATTACTTTCTTGTTTTCTTTTCCAGCTTGTTTATTATTGGTGTATAGAAACACTACTAGGTTTTGTATGTTGCCATTGTATCCTGCAAATTTATTGAGTTTGTTTATCTGTTCTAAATTTTTTTGTGAAGTCGTTGGGATTTTATATGTATAAGATCATGTCATCTGCAGAGTGTGACAGTTTGAATTTCCTTTTTTCTAATTTTGAAGCATTTTATTTCTTTCTCTTACCTAATTGCATTGGATTGGACTTCTAGCACTATGTTGATTAAGGAGTGGTGAAAATGGACATCCTTGTTTTGTTCCATTTCTTAGAGGGAAACTTTTGACTCTTTGATATTTTGTATCAAGTTATCTGTGGACTTATTTTTTTTTATTTTTTAATTTCTTTTCCAGTTTTTGGCTGGGGCCAGGTTTGAACCTACCACCTCTGGTATGTGAGGCCGGCACCCTACTCCTTGAGCCACAGGCATTGCCCAGTTTTCTGTGGACTTATTATATGTAGCCTTACATATCATATAAGAATGAGGCATGTTCCTTCTATATCTAATTTATTAAGAGTTTTTAAAATGAAGGATATTAAATTTTATTGCATGCTTTTTCTGCATGGATTGAGATGATTGACATATCACATTTATTGATATGTATATGCTAAACCATTCTTGTATCTCTGGGATAAATCTCACTGAATTATGGTGAGTAACCCTTTTGATGTGCTATTAGATTCAGTTTGCTAGTATTCTGTTGAAACGTTTTGCATCTATGTTCATCAGGGATGTTAGCCTATATTTTTCGTTTTCTTGTCGTATCCTTCACTGGTTTTGGTATTGGGATAATGCAGGCCTCATTCAATGAATTAGGGAGAATTCATTCCTTTTCAATTTTTTGGAATTGTTTAATGAGAATTAGTGTTAGCTCTTCTTTAAAAGTTTGGTGGAATTCAAGAGTGAAGTCATCTTGTCCTAGACTTTTCTTTGGTGGGCGGCTTTTTATTACTGATTTGATTTCATTATTTGTTACTGTTCTGTTCAAGTTTTCTATTTCTTCCTGAAACAGAAATAGGTTGTATTTATCCAGAAATTTATCCATTTCCAGTTTTCTGGTGTACAGATGCTCATAACAGTCTCTTATGATATTTTGCATCCCCCTACCCCCATCTCAGAGTCTCTTTTTTCACTTCTGATTTTGTTTATTTGGGTCATCTCTCTGTCTTGCTTGGTTAGTGTAATAAGTGTTTACCTATTTTGTTTTCTTTAAAAAAAAAAGCACCTTTTTTGTTTTATTGATCCTTTGTATTTTTTGTAGCCTTTATTTAATTTAGTTTTTCTCTGATTTTAATTATTTTTCTTGTATTAATTATGGGTTTAGTTTGCTCTTAGCTGTTTCTTAAGGTGCATTTTTATATTGTTTATTTGAAATATTTTCCTTTTTTTGGTATAGGCACTTATTGCCATAAATTTTTCTTTTAGTGCTGCTTTTGCACCCATAGCTTTTGGTATGTTGTTCTGTTGTCATTTGTTTTAAGATTTTAAAAAAATTTCCTTAATTTCTTTATTTGTGATTCAGGAGCGTGTTTTTTAATTTCCATGTGTTTGTACAACTTCCAAAGTTCCTCTTCATATTGATTTCTAGTTTTATTCCATTGTCTAGAATAGATATTTTGTATGATTTCTTTTTAAAAAGTTTGTTGGTATTTCTTGTGGCCTAACATATGATTTATCCTGGAGAATATGTTGATGATTAAAATGTATATTCTGTAGGTGTTGGATAAAATGATCTGTAAATGTCTGTTAGGTTCATTTGGCCTATTGGGCAATTTATGTCTAATATTTCCTTGTTGATATTCTATGTAGGAGATTGTCCAAGGCTGAGAGAGGGGTATTGAAATCTCCAAGTATTACTGTATTGGAGCTCTAGAAATATTTACCAGATATAACAATTGTAAATATATACTATATACTTACAATATTATAATATATAATTTTATGTATATTAATTTGCTGAATTGATTTTTATGACTATATAATAACCTTCTTTGTCTCTTTTATTTTTTTGCCTTAAAGTATATTTTATCTGATATAAGTATAGATACTCCTGCATCACTTTTGATTTTTATTTGTATAGAGTGTTTCTTTTTTTCTAAACTTCACTTTCAGTCTGCCTTCAGTGTGCCTTCATAGGTGAAGTATATTTCTTATAGGCAGCATATAACTGTGTCTTTTAAAAATTAATTCAGTAAGATTATACCTTTTAATTGCAAAATTTAAATTGCTCATATTCAAAGTTGCTATTGATAGGTAAGGTCATTTTGATAAATTTTTTTTGGTTGGTTTATATATTGTTTGTTCTTCTTTTATTGTTTATCTTTGCAGTTCAATAGCTTTCTGTAGTGATGATGTTTGATTTCCTTCTCTTTCTCATTTGTGTATCTGCTTTCATTTTATACTTTCATGTATTTTTATTATGGTACTTATTATCCTTTTGTTACTCGGTGTTGGACTGCATTATGCAATTTTTTATTTTTTATTTTTACATATACATGTGTTAATTAGGTTTTCACTTTTTGCCTTCACAGAATTTAAAAGGCTTAAAATTTAATAACAATAACAATATTGGTTTAAGGTAAGGACTAGAAACAAAAACCACGTAAAGAGTGAATGAAGATAAATACATTCAGAAAAGAAAACAGATGATTATGCAACATTATTAAGCAAAATATTATAGCAATATTAATAATGCCAAGAGAGTAACGTTCACATTGTCAAATAAGAGTATGTCTATTATGGAATGCTTTGACTCTGAGGCTCAGTATGAAATCATCAGTTAACTTCTTATTTTTCTTTCCAAGGTCTCAAAAAATAGACAACTAATATTATATAAATAAAAGTAAAACAGAGTTTCAAAAAACAGATCATGCCAAATCTTATAGATAATAGAAAAAGAAGAAATATTTCAAAATCATTCTATTTGATCTGGACACACCTGATACTGAGATTGGAGAACATATATTGTTATAAAGGGAAATTACAAACATATTTCATTTATAAATGAGGATACAGTTCCTAAACAACATATTGACAAGTTGAATTAAAAATTAATGTTTTAATTATGCAATTTTTATAGGGTAGTCTAGGAGTGATAAATTTCCTCAGTTTTTGCTTATTTGGAAAAGACTTTCTTTTTCCTTCATCTTTGAAGTCTAGCTGTGCTGAGTATAGTACTCTTGGCTGGCAGGTTTTCTTTTATTTTTCTTTTAACCCTTTGAATACGTCATCTCATTTTCTCCTGGTGTGTGAGGTTGCTGCTAAGAAAGGTGCTGTTAGTCTGATAGGAGTTTTGGTGTTTTTCTCCTTTCTTTTATGGTTTTTAGAATTCCTTTTTTGTCTTTGACTTTTGTCAATTTGATTATAATATGCTTCAGGAAAAACATTTTTGGGTTGAATTTATTTGGGAATCTTTGAGCTTTCTGGATCCACATCTCTTCCTCGACTTGAAAAGCTTTCAGGCATTATTTCACTAAATAAGTATTTTATGCCATTTCCCATCTCTTCTGTTCTCTCCAGACATTATCTAATGAGTGGTTATCTATCTATCTATCTATCTATCTATCTATCTATCTATCTATCTATCTATCTATCATCTATTTTGAGACAGGGATCTCACTCTGTTACCTCAGCTAGAGGGCAGTGGCATCATCATAGTCCACTGCAAACTCAAACTCCTGGACTTAAATACTCCTCCTGTCTCAGCCTCCCAAGTAACTGGGACTACATGCATATACCACCATGCCTGACTAATTTTTCTATTTTTAATAGAGATGGGCTGTTGCTCTTTCTTGCTTAGGATGCTCTCATTTTCTGACCTCAAGTGATCCTCCTGCTTTGGCCTCACTGAGTGCTGGGATTATAGGTGTGAGCCACTGTACCCAGCCTGATTTTGTTTTTTAATCTTTTTTGAGAAGGCAAATGTTACCCATATTTAGTCACCCATCTTGATGACTGTTGCACTGTTTTTAAGATTGTACAAATAGCACACCATTCATTGATACTAAAATGAAGCAAAATAAGTCAACTCTCCAATTTTTTTAATATAGTTGGTTATTACAAAACAACCAAAAAAAAAATAGATCTGCATGAAAAGAACTTATTTTTCTCAGACTTGATAGCTCCAGAGGATATTGGCATTTAACATTGCAAGTACAAAGCTAAGCTGTGCTTCCACTATTTATTTAATGAGGATTTTTGGTTTTTCAGAAACTATAGTTTCATTGTTCCTTTATGAAATTCCATTAAGAATGTCATGTTCTTTTAATCTTAACAGCTGCTTTCAGAATTCATTATTACTTTAGGATTTGGGAGAGTATTTATTAATTGAACTGAGAGAAAAGTGGCAGTCTGAATGTTGTAGGTAAGACACATTAGAAATAGAGGGAACAATGAGAAAGGAAAGAAATAGTATCAGTTACGGCTTCAGTGCATTTCACTGTGAACATTTATCAAGAACACAGTTGTCACTTAAAATAACCTTACAGTATGTGTTTTTTACAGATAAGAGAGAATGGTAGAATGGATCCTCTGAGATCAAGTTAAATAATTTATTAGAGCCATTATTTTCATTGCTGATGGCTTATAAATGAAGAAAATCGATGACTTCATTTTATATAAAGAAAAGATTCCAGAATAAAATGTCATGGTTTTATTATGTTTGAAGATTATTTAACTAGACCATCTAAGACTCTGACATGATCCAGGTGAGTATTTTTTCTGGAGTTCAGAGAGCATAAATTCTATACAGCACAATGACCAATAAAAGATGCTTTAGCCTGTTGTATCTGTGATTGTATTTGCATCAGTTTTAGCATCTTCTATGCCAGTTGGTTTGTCAGAGTCCCATGAAAGCTATGCTACAAATTCTAGTTACTCCAAAGTTTTTAAAAAAGTCTTATAAAATTATTAGTAACTCTTATTGATATATCTACTTACTGATAATTTCTAAATTAAAAGCTGAGGAAAAAGAAAAGTGATAAAAAGCCAATTCTATATGAGATCATGGCAGTAATGATAGTGCTTATGAGTAAATATTGTTCACAATAGGGTATTTCAGAACTTCTTATTTGTTCTGCAGAATTGTATCAAAAGTAATAATTAATCAACCTTTTTTTAATGTTAGCATTTTATTAAGAACACAAAGGATTAGAGCTATTGTTTCATATGTACCCAGACATATCTCAGGAAAGCCTAATTTACCTGATTTCATTGATCTTTTCTTTTCTTTTAAAAATTTCAAATGGAATTTCAAGTGACTAAATTAGTAAATTTATCATTTTCTCTATAATACTGTCATAAGGACAGTTTGATAAAACAGCTCATTATACTCAATGATATGAAATATGAATCCCATCAGCATATTTTCATCAAATGCAGCTACAGAAATTAGTTTGCTATTATCAAGAACTGTAGAATGCAAAAATAAAATTAAGCATGCTATTATACTGCTTAAAATTTGGGACTGATCCAAGCGAATTAAACAAAAGTTGGTAGTGACAAAAAAATCCCCTAACCAAAGTAAGCATCCAAAATTAATTGACAAGGGATAATACTTGTCTTTTCTTTCTTTCTTTCTTTTTTTTAGAGACAGAGTCTCACTTTGTTGCCCTCGGTAGAGTGCTGTGGTGTCACAGCTCACAGCAACCTCCAGCTCTTGGGCTTAGGTGATTCTCTTGCCTCAGCCTCCCAAGTAGCTGGGACTACAGGTGCCTGCTACAACACCTGGCTATTTTTTGTTATAGTTTGTCTGGGGCTGGGTTTGAAACTGCCACCCTCGGTATATGGGACCGGTACTCTACTCACTGAGCCACAGGCGCTGCCTTATACTTGTCATTTAATAAGTATGTTCAAGATATCATCCCCTTCAAAAGGTAGCCTTCAGGACTGTCTTTTTTTTTATGTAGCCATGGTCCTGAAATGTGATTTTCAAATCTTCTTTTGTTAAAGCTAGTCAAGGACATATTTAATAGGAATGTCTGTTACTTATAGTCATTGTTTAGGTGAATTGGCAGTACCTATTGTATCCAGATTTTGACTGTTCATTTTTCTTAAATGAAATAATGGAGAAGTTGTCTCAATTTTGATTAATATATAATTGGAATGTAGTGAAAATACATAATCCAGCATGATTGCTAACATTAACACATTTTATTCTTATAAATATCTATATCAGTTAACTATTATTACAAAAGTAGCAGATAGTTAATCACCTCAAAACTTTATGGCATACAATAATAAGCATTTATTTAGCTCATGTAAATGTTAGTATCTCATGAAAAATGGATGTTCTTGGCTAGGGTACCTGACTGTCTGCATCAGTTTCATAAATTTCTCATTATCCTCGTGGAATCAGCAGAGATTTCTAGGCATGTTCCTCTTGTTGCAACAATAGAGGCACAAGAGCACAAGGGAAAACATGAGTAGCCTCTAAAGGATTAGCTCAGAAATGGTCTACAATCTTTTTCAAAATACTGTTTGGTCAGAGCAAATTATATGACCAAGCCCAAAGTCAAGGGGTGGGAAAATATATTTCACCCTTTGAATGGGACAAAGTGCGAAATCATACGGGAAAGAGCATGGAATTGGGGAGGGATGAAGTATTCGAGCTGGTGATACGGTGGGAAACTATAACATCTTGTGAAAAGTTAGAATATAGAGATACGATCAAAAATAAAAATATAGGGTGGCACCTGTGGCTCAAAGGAGTAGGGTGCTGGCCCCATATGCCAGAGGTGGCAGGTTCAAACTCAGCCTTGGCCAAAAAAAAAAAAAAAAACCCTGAAAAAAATCTTAAAAAAATTAAAAACATATTTATGTTATTTTGATTGTATCAGAAGGAAACTCACAGATTATTTGATTTAATATTCTAACTTAGCCCCAATGAACCAGTTCCAAATGTACAAAGTGACAAATGAACTCTCAAAAATTTTGTTTTGAATTATGTAGAGAAAAAAATCATAAATAGAGGTGAAAAATGAGAACTTTATAGAGATACTTTATTATTTAGTGAACAGGAAACGTGAAGCATCTGAAACATTTGGATTTTTGTCATATTTGAACATAAAAAATGATTTCTCTGTTTAGTCTATGGAAAATCTAAGATAATAACGAGGAAAGAACAGAAGAGTGAGTTAAAACAGGAATAAACAGTGGTGGACTGAAGAGGAGAAGGGGTCAGAGGATGGTAAACACAAAGTAAATATCAGAAGTGTCCTAAGAATTATAAACAGAGATTTACAGATTGTGTGCCAAAATTCTCTGACACCAGTAAAAGGGAAGTTAGTGTTAGAAAGTCAAAAGGTAGAAAATTCAAAATGTAATTTAGCTTTTAGTGTTTCTTATTGGTAACATTGTGGCATTATAAAAATACTCCATTCATTGGATAGCTCAATATGCTGGAATGGGGGATATTTTGTGAAAAGGTAAGCTAAGCATCCTAAGACACTGTTGCTTTTAGGTGGGACATTATGAAGACACATAAGCTTACATAATTGAACTGTGAAGAAACTTTTAGTTTGAAGTAAAGTGGTAAAAATAGGTCACAACAAAGTAGAAGAAGGTAGCCATTACAATAATGTAAAGTTGAAGAATGTCACCTATCCAATAATATGTAAACTTACACAGTGATTGTAATATTTCAGTCTATCTAAGTGTATAGTCTATCTCCCTGGAAAGATAAAAGGCAGAAGTGTAAGACTATTGTGCTTACTTTATTAGAGAAAATACAGATTTGAGAATGACTTGAAAAGTAAAAACAAAGGTACACAGTGGCAGATCTATAAAATATTGATTGACTTGTATTATATGATTTTTAAAAAGCCTCAGAAAGAGTTGCTATAATGATTTTTTGTGAAATCCAAGGCTACTAAAGATTGCTTTAGCGGTTTAGCATAGTGGTCAGTAAAAGCATGGACTTTGGATCAAAACAGACCTGAATTTGAATCCTATGTTTGCTATTTCTTACCTAGTGTGGGTGACATTGGGCCAGTCATTCTAACACTTTGTCTTTATTTTAGACATGTGTTGCTTCATCTCTAAAATAAAGATAATAAAATCTACTTCATAATTGTGAAGTTGTGAAAATGGGTACTATTATATAATCAAAGCATATAAGCTAGTGCCTGGTTATGGAGTAAGACCTCAACAATGTTAGCTATTAGTATTACTATTACCAAGCATTAAGCTAATAAAAATAATTCAGGTTTAAAATGTACATTTCTCATTCTTAGAGAAAATTTCAAAGTAAGATGACCCCTGTGTCTGGCTTATTAATTAAAACAGTGAAAGGATTCTAGGAATACATGTTCATCAATATGCTGTATGCTTTATTAAAAGACTAGCTTTGGATTTTAAAGTTAGATATCCCTTGAGAAGGTTGCATATAAATATTGTTAAAGAGTCAGCACATAAGGACACCCTGAAAAAGTTCTTTGTTTTTTTTTCTGTGTTCTCACTCCTAAAAACAACTTAGTTCATAAATGAAAATCCAGAAAAAAAAAAGTATGGTTAATGTAACACGAATTTATATCTTTACCAAGAGATGTGGTATTGATATGGTATATGGCCTTACCTGTTTTGGAGACTGGAAAATTTATTTTACCTCATGGAGCATTTGAAATTAGGATATATTTAATTCTTTATAAATGGTAAGCTAATGCCTGGAAGGAATAATATATTTTTTAAAGATATTATTATTTTTTGTCAATGCTAGAGGGGTTTTATTTTAATTGCTAAATGTAGAATTTAACTTGAGGAGGCACTCATGAGGTTAGTGATAATTTTAATGTTGTTCTGATTGTATTTTACTGTTTACCAATATATTGGATGATCCTATTTTTTTCAAGATGACCTGTTGAATATAAAATAGCATGAAAAATTTTTATCTCTTCTAGGCACTATATAGATCTTTAGACCCCTGTAGAACTACAGAGGTAAATTTCAATGTTGTCTGTGCCTATACTCTCTTAAAAAGTAGAAGACTGTTGAAAATTGTAATTCAATATACCCAATGGTACCTTGTACAATTTTGTAGGCATTGAAGTAAGATGCTATCATGGTCTTCAAGTCTAATTTCTTGACATATTGACATATTTACCTGTTTCAAATCACTAAACACAATTTCAGAGGTTATAAATCAGGGAATGAATGCAGAGGCTCTTGATTCCACCTCTTGCTCCAGCTGTTACTGTGGTGACCAGTTCTCAGCAGGTTTGTTGAGATGCAGAGGCAGGTTCAAGCAGATAGTGTCTCCTCCCAAGTCAAAGTCCCTCTGCTTCTCATTCTTGCCCCAGCATGGCCCAGGACACTGACAGAATCATCTCAGCACTCTCACACAATATGAGGTTGAGTGAACCCCCATGGGGCCATTCTTGAGCAATGTGAAGTGAGTGTTCCCAAATCTACACTTCTTCCTTTTGTCCCTTAGGGGTATGGTTCTGAGACACATTACATAAAGGTCATTAGAAGGTTCTGGCAAGACCAAACATCAGTCTTCAAAAGCCTGGCAAATTAGATACTGCATCTCTGCGTTGGCCTTTCCTCCTTTCTTGTTCTAGTCACTTGGTCTCTAACTTTTGATCCATGGGATCACTTCCCAAATAAACCAGCCACACCCCAAATTTTCCTTCTCTTTGTGAGGGTACAAACAACCAGGTCACAATTTTTGAATTTGTTACGTAGAGACTTTCTTGTAGTTGTGTCCCACACCCAAAAGTTGTGACATACACTCCTATCTTGTGCCCTTTAAGCGCACATCCACACATCCACAACCTCCCTTCTCTCTTCTCCTTGGTCCTCTCCCTCAAACTTGAATTAAATATTTTTAATATTTTTCAAGCTGAAAAAACACCCAAGGATTCTATCCCTTTCACAGTAGTACCAAAGAAGATGAAATATTTGGGTGTGAATTAGATTGTTTCTTGGCTTTATATTAGTATTGACTACACTGGATGTTTTGCTTTCCCATTTTTGTGATACTGTACTAAGAAGAATGTGTTTCAACTCCCTCCAGATTAATACAAATGATGTAAAGTCAACATCTTTTTTTTAAAAATAATTTTATTGAATCATAATTGTGTACATTGGTGCAATCATAGGGCACAATGTGCTTCATATACAATCAGAAATATTTTGATTGTACTGTTACAGGTAGTCTTCATGGCATTTTCTTGATCACTGTATAAAGACATTGATACTCTACCTTTAATAAATTTCACCAGTACCCTGCTAAGATGCACCGTAGGTGTGTTCCCACTAATTGCCCTCCCTCCACCCATCCTCCCCCATCCCCTCCACTCCCTTTCCCTTTTCCCTGTATTCTTGTGCTATAATTGGGTTTTAGCCTTCATATGAAAGCTATAAATTAGCTTCATATTAGGGCTGAGTACATTGGATACTTTTTCTTCCATTCTTGAGATATTTTCCTAAGAAGAATATGTTCCAGCTACATCCATGTAAACACAAAAAAGGTAAAGTCTCCATCTTTCTTTAAGGCTGCATAGTATTCCATGGTATACATGTACCACAATTTATTAATCCATTTGTGGGTTGATGGGCATTTGGGCTTCTTCCACGACTTAGCAATTATGAATTGGGCTGCAATAAACATTCT
>CAUYON010001306.1:0-75257 GCA_963573935.1 Arctocebus calabarensis
AGGGAGGGAGGGAGGGAGGGAGAGAGAGAGAGAGAGAGAGAGAGAGAGAGAGAGAGAGAGAGAAAGAAAGAAAGAAAGAAAGAAAGAAAGAAAGAAAGAAAGAAAGAAAGAAAGAAAGAAAGAAAGAAAGAAAGAAAGAAAATTTATCACATAGGACATTTAATTTTCAAATGCTGATTAGAATTATTCTTTTTTATGAACATGTCTAATAGCTTATGTTGCTCAATCTAATGATCTAATGTCAAGCTTTTTTAACTCCTTACCTAGAATACACACCCTTCAAGAGTTTTCTCTATAGCCCAAAGGACCTAGCATAGTGCTAGGCACATGCTTAGTACTGTGAGACCTGCTGATTAACCAAGACTCAGCTTCAGTTCACTAGTTGGCCGGAAGTCTATCCCATCAGAGACCACCGCTTGGTAGTAAGGGTTCCAATGATGGCTGATTCTTCCAGAGCTATTTTTGACTCCACATCCTGGGAGGGCATAGGGGGGTAATAGCTACGGAGTGCAGTAGCTGCCTCAGTTCCAGAGATCACAGATCATTGGTGGTAAACATGGAAGACGAAAGGCACAAAACTGTTTTGCTATATTTTCTTAATCCAAATGTCATTAGTCAAGATTTGTTAGGGCTTTTGCTAGATGGTTTATATTATAAACACTCATTTTTCTTTTTTTTTTTTTTTGAGATAGAGCCTCAAGCTGTCACCCTGGATAGAGTGCCCTGGCATCACAGCTCACAGCAACCTCCAATTCCCGGGCTCAAGCAAGTCTCTTGCCTCTGCCTCCCAAGTAGCTGGGACCACAGGCACCCGCCACAACGCCCGGCCATTTTTTGGTTGCAGCTGTCATTATTGTTTGGTGGGCCCGGGCTGGACTCGAACCCGCCAGCTCAGGTGTATGTGGCTGGCGCCTTAGCCCGCTGAGCCACAGCGCCAAGCCAAACACTCATTTTTCTAAACATGAAAAATATAATGAGTGTTATTTCTAAAAAGCAGTCAATTTCTTCCTCTTTTGCCCGCTCTCAAGATTCTGATGTTCACCAGATGGTAGAGAGCAAGGTTAAGATCTGCTCACCAGGCAGCTTTCTGCCATCTTCATCCCAGATGGATGAACCAAGTAGCACAAGTGATTCTCACAACCCTTAAAGACCCTCTTCTCATGGTGGCAATGTGAAACCCCAAGTTCAAGTCCTAGATCCACCTATTTTTGGTCACTCATCCCTTCTATGTCTCTATACTATATCTCTGCAAGAAAAGCTATTCCTCTCTCCTTTCCCCTGTAAGATTTTTGTAGTAAAGATACAATGAGAAAATGCTTTGAGATTTAAAAAAATAAATATTTTCCTTCTGGCTTCTTAATAAAAGCCCCTGTCGCCTAGAACACTCATCCATGTCTACCTTTTAGGACTCTCACTGGCCTCTGGAGAACATGGTCTAGCTCCTGATGAGAGTATGACACTCAGAAATCAGATGTCATGCTCCCCGCCACTGTCAGGGTCATAGAACGTTGATATGGAGGGAAAGACTCAAATACATATAGATAAAAGCAACTCAAATCAGAAGAAGGAGGGTAAACTTGGGGCTTTCCAGAGGGTTAAGAGAAGGCAATTTTTATCAACTCATCTTGGGAAACCTCTCTACTCTAGGACCATGCTCTAAACCAAGATGCCATAAACTCAAGGGTACCCATCTTAAAAGGAGAAAAGCACTGAACTTTAGAAAGGGAATAGTTAAAAAGAATAGATAGCATTGGAGGTGAGACGAACCCAGTAAAGTATGTCCAGGATGTCAAAACCACATACAGAGCATGCAGGGATTCAAGTAATTGCCCTCACCCTGATTAGGAAAGTTCACTAATGGTAGATTATACCACACATCCCAGGCAACTCTCAACTGCCCTCTTAATTGGTTTTATCCTATGCCAGCTACTCTCAGAAGCTCTAAATGCCAGTTTGCCCTGTGGGGCATTGCTCCCAAGTGGACAGAACTAGCTCAGGGCTGCCAAGGCCACCAGGATGTCAGGCTGGTCTGAACAACTCAGTGGGCATGGTCTGGACATCCCAGAGGGGAAGGGCTGGCTGAAGTTGACTAAAAGAAATCTCAGCCAGGAGAGATGGGCTTTGTCAGGTCACTGCTTAAAATGCAACAGGGAAGCAAAGCTGGTCTCTCGGGCCAGGTGGGAGCCAAGGCTGGTAATTAAGAGGTAAGAGACACTGGAGCCAGCAGGCTGGGAATTAACTCAGCAGATGGTGGAGGTGGAAGTGCAGTTGCTCTCCAGCCAAGAACCCTTGTGCACAAATGACATTGTTGGGCACGTGTCCTACCAAGGGCCCCAGCTCTTTGACACAGGATATGGCTGTTCTGTCTCCTGCCACATAGGTACACGTAGTACCACACCCACTCCTACACCTCCCACAGGGCACGTCAGAGATAGTGCTGAGCTGGGCCACAGAAGCCTTTGCTTGAAGGGCATTTTATTTTCCTTCTTGGCCTTTGAGGGTTTATTTTTTTCCATTCATTAGACAATAAGCAAGTTCTGATTATGTACCCAGCTCTGTGTTATGTGTCCTGCCAGTTCTAAGATCAGTAAGACATGATTCTTATACTCAGTTTAGTTCGGTCAGTGAGACAGGTAAATAAGTCCACGAAGGTGATACAGGTTTTAGGAGTGCAGTGTCACATGGCTGACAGTGCTTCCTTCTCACACTGTCTTCCAGGGGCTTCAGGGATAAACTACTCAGGGGTTCCTTCATCTCAGCCTCCTTTCCTGGATCCTCCTCTTCCATGTCCCCAGATTTCAGAAAGACCTGTGACTCCTTCCCTAGTCCTCTCCTCCCAAAGTGATATCCAAGCCAGTGCCTTCGTATCAACTACACACTGACAATTTCCATGTTTGTATCTCCAGCCCACTTCTTCCTAGAGCTCTACTTCATCCATCCACCTGCTCTCTAACAGCTATACAGAGATGCCTCATAGACATAGAGAACTTACTTACAATTTTTCTTCTCCCCCAGTTTTGCTCCCACCTCCACCAGCAAACCATCACCCCCTCAGTACATGGCAGGTCATCCACCCAATCACTCAAACAGAAAATCCAAGAATTATCTTTGCTTCCGTCTTTATTCTCATGACCTTCATCCAATTCTTCCATAAATCCAAAATAAAATTCAGCATCTGCTACTACTTACCACCTCTTCTAACTCTCACAGTGCTTGTGCACCTTATTCTCAGAATGTGCATATAGGCACCATGTTCCAGAAAATTCCAGAAGTTTCATGGACTCATTCACAGATCACTGGAGGAAGAGCTTGCCAATAGATTCCAGGTCAAGAAGCTGAGTCATTGGCTGCTATAAATGAGTGTTTTTATCTGTTTAACTGTTTTAGATGTTAAGCTACTTAAGGACAGGAATCCTCCATGTAACTATCTCAGTTAGCATACTGCCTCATACAGCTAATCCCTTAAGTAAGTCTTTTTAAAATGTAATACAGAGAAGAAAACTAACCATTAATCTAATAACAATTTATTGAACACATACAATCTGTAGGGGGCTGCACTGGTTGACATGGAAAATACAAAGATTACACAAAACATACAGAGAAAGTCAGTCAACACCACAAGGAATGGCATGGACAGGAAGGCAATAAGGTAGATTTGTTAAAGAATAAGGCAACTCAGCCTAGCCCAGTGGAGCCAAGGTTAGGCGGAGAAGAGCAATGGGAACAATGCTCAGTGCTCAGCCTTCATATGGCTGAGTGGGCAGCAGGGCCATTTGGTACCATTGAAAATCCATTAAGTCATCCAAAGGTAATGGACAGCCACCTTTATTGCCCCATTTTTATGCTGGAAAATAGCAAATGGGTTGCATCAAACCTCCTTAGATGTCCCTGGAGGGAACTGGGGTGTTGGGGTGCTTAATCATACTATATGTTTTTAAGCGTTTTCAGATTTGTGCCATGGCTTCTTAGCATGAATGTAAGCTGTTTGAGAGTGACTATAATAATAATGGCTATCGTTATCAAAGTAGTTAAGAGCTTATAAGACATTTTAATGTACATCAGCTTACTTAATCCTTAAAAACCCTGCGGTGAAGAAGCTGTTATTAACCAGCTACATTTTGTAAGTAGAGAAAGGACAAGGAAAAAGACTCAGACTATTGAGTATCAACAGTGCCAGGGCTTGTGAAACATATTTTTCTTATTTTTTACCCAAATGCCACAAAAGAGTAAGAATCATCCCGATTTACAGATACATAAACTGAGGTTCCGAAGAGTTAAACAACTTGCCAACAAACAATGAGTATGTGGTAAGATCAGCTTTGAGAATGGGCCTGGCTCCCTTCCAACTAGCAACAAGTTCAGTGCTGGACAGCTAGCAGATGTTCATTAAACAACACATTCATCGGTGGGTGAATGGATGGTAGAATTGACAGAGGGCAGAATTGGTTTGTGGAGGGCCTTTCAGTACAAGCTAGAAGATAGAACCATCCAGAGTCACAATGACTCAAGAAAAGGCCCCTGCAAGAAAGCATTCCAGGAAACTTAAGCAAAATTAATTTCAAACTTATCACTCCCTTTTATCTAGGGATTCCTGAATTCCATGAGATAAGGATTACTAATGTTTTCCATTAGCCACCCAGAAAATCCTGCTTGTCAATGTCTGCCTTTATTGCAATTGGTCTTTACCCAGTACCCAAACTGTGACTGTCTGTTCTCATGGCTGTCAACCCCTCAGCACCAAAGTCAAGGGAAGAGGAATGTCTCAAAATAATGAAAGTAAACTATTTGTAGTATTATCACCAGTCATCTGAATGGCAGACAGAGGGCAGCTGCTTCTGAAGTCAGGGAGTTTAAAGATATATCTAAGGGAATGAGTCTTAGAAAATTGAATTCAGAACTGAACTGTTCTTTTACATGGCAACTTCATTTAAGACTCTCAACTGGGCCAGGCATCTGTAATCCTAGCACTTTAAACCCTAGCACTTTGGGAGAAAGAGGAATGAGAATGGCTTGGGGTCGGAAGTTCAAGACTAGCCCGAGCAAGAAACAATGAAACCTGGTCTCAAAAACAAAAAATACAAACAAAAAACACCTCAACTGGATAATCTCTCCCATGCTTCCCATGTTCCTATCTCCTGGTGTCTACCTCTACTACAACCAATTTATCTAATAGAACTTGAGGAAGAAATCAGTTCTGTGGTCCTATAAGAAGTTGGAACAGTTTACTGACGACTCCATACTGAGCCTCAGAGTCAAAGCATTCTACAATAGACATACTCTTTATCTGACAATGTGAATGTTACTTTCTATGCATTATTATTATTATTGCTTTATATTTCAATGCAGCAATCATCTGATCTCTTTTCTGAATGTATTTATCTTCGTTCATTTATGAGGTTTTTCTTTCTAGTCCTTATCTTAAACATTGTTATTGTTACTAAATTTTAAGCATTTTTAATTCTGTGAAGGCTAAAAGTGGAAACCTAATAAACATATGTATATATAAAATATATATATACCACTTTCATTATTATGAACATATATATATGTGTATATATATATACACACACACACACACACAGATACATATATATATATAGTTAGTTAGTTAGTGAAGATTCTTTACTTAATTTTGGGTTTTTAAAAACCAAACAAAATTTTGGGTTTTTAAAAACCAAACAAATAATCTTTCAAGGGTAATTTCCAAACAAAAATTAAGTTTCAAAAATAAAATAACAAAAATTAAAAAAAAAAAAAGAAGAAGAAGAAGAACTTGGCATAGAGATGGCTATAGACCTTGACAGCCTTGAGGAAAGGATCCATGTCTAATTCATAATAGTGTACTTTACTCATAAAGACTTCTCAACAAAAAATCATCACAGAATTTCACTGAGTGAAGATGAACTAAAATGATTCAGTGAACAGTGCTCAGCAGAGAGTATGGAATGAGATTCATTGGTCATGGGCTGTGTCACTGATAGGGAGAGGATCCTGGTGCTTTTGGTTTAAGGAGGTGGAATAAGAGATGACTAGTCCTCCTCATCACAGGGTCAAGTCCGTAAGCCCAATCGGTCTGCCAGGTGCCCATTTTTGGAATCAGTCTCTGAAGCTACTTCAAGTTGTCCTCCGTGGGATTTAAGCTGTTATTTGATCCAGTATAAAGCTTTTATTTTCTACAAGAACCCCACAAACATAGTCAGCTTGGTTCTGAGTTATGAAAGCGCCTGGAGACTTGTTTCTTATCCTTTAGAGATGGGGCTCAGGGGTGATGGGAAGGGACAGAGAGAGTATTCTGAAAACAGTAATCAAGGAAATACCGCCAGGACAAAACACACACGCCAACACAATTACCCACCATCTGTTATGTGGACTAGGAATGATTATTTAGTGATCAGAAGAAACCCCATGGTTTCTGGCCTGGGCTCTTCATGGCAACTGCTTTGTGCTCTCAAGTTGGTACCTTTGTCCCTCGGCACATCATTTACTGGTGTGTCAAACAAAGGTGAAATGGCCATGCCCTGTGGATGATGATGATGACAATGCATTTTCTACACAGATTAGATAAGAATGTGACTCTACCAGTCTTTTGATTTAATTAGTACTTGCAACGTATTTGGTGGGTGCATTAGTGAAAAAGGCCACATACGGTTGATGACTCAACTCTTTTTCCCAAGCTCTGTGTTGATACATTTTGAAATCCCACTGCAATTTCAATGGCAAAATTGATCTCTTTTACATGCATAGAAAAAACAGCTTCCCAGAGGAACACGACTAGAGACTCTAAATGTCTTAGGAAGCCATACTTAAAACTCTCAAGTAATACAAGTAAATGCAGAAATGAAGTTTCAACGAAGCAGACTGTCTGTGACCTATTTATGGCTGTTAGATCCTACACCAATAGTCAATTCTCAATTACATACTCAAAGCAGGAACTAATGGTGCAGATATAAATGGATGACCATGAAAAGATACTTCTCTTTCTGTCCATTTATTTATCCATTCATTCTTTCAATAAACATTGACTGGACACATAATAAGTACCAGGCAGTGTGCTAAGTTCTAGGGATTCAAAGGTGACGAACGAAGCTATGAGACTTGCCCTTTAGGTACTCCCAATATAACAGGAAACAGACAAAAATAATCACAGTACAAGATGATAAGTTCTAGAACAATAAAGGTGCACATGATCTCTCTTGTTGCATCTTGTGGAGTCCCACCTGTAACCATCTAGCTGCTATGGGCCACTGCCATGAACCGGGCAGCAGCCAGACCTCTTTCCTGTAGCCGTGACCCCACAGAGCCAGCAAGCCAGGCTTACATGAAGAAACCAAAGCACTGTGTGATCAAGGGTTGGTCATCCCACCAAGCAGAGCATGGGGCAAGTGTGGGGAGCTGAGATGCCCCACAGAAGGACTGGAGATCCAGAAAGGAGAATAAAGGACAGTGAGTTAATTCTAGAGAAAGCAGTCCAAATCAGCTATTCCCAAGACTGGCCTTATAGGCTCACTGTAACACTGCAATGAGCATGAGTTTCAGAAACAGAAACAGAAGAGGCTAGAGTGCCTAAAATTGTACGTGCAGAGGCTGGGCAAAAATTCAGACAGGAATTGTACTTCCTAGTTTTGAAGAATGAGTAGGAGTTTGCCACAGAAAATCCATTAATTCTGTAACTGAAAGTTGATGTTTATAGAGCAGCTAGCTGTGGATGCAGGAAGAAGCAGATATTTATTTTATTTCTCCTGGAGAAGGTCAGAGCTTGAGTTGCTTGTATGGCATTCAAGGCCACCGGTCATCAGAACCAACCAATATTTGCACCCCAGTACATCCCTGTCCACATCCACGGTCTTCCAGAGACATGCACTAATCTCTGTTCTCTAAACAACTCAGGCTCTGTAACTTTGCTGCCATCATCCCCTCAGCCTGAATCCCCTGCCTTGCCCTTATACTCATCTTTCTATATCTAACTCAAAAACTGCCCTATCTTGGAAGCCACCCCTTTCTACCACCAATGCCCTTGGAAAAACTAACCATTCTCCACTCTGGGATTTCAACATCTACCAGTTAAGTTTCCCCTGACCATACATCCTATTGTGCCTTGGATTAAATACAGTGATTCACACACCTGCTGGCCTTTGATAGGCAGTAAATGGTGAGTAAATGATGAACAGAAACTTTTTGAGGACAGTTGCCTTTCCTTTTTGTCTTGCCTTTTTGTTTTGAAATGTTTTTCCTCTATAGAGAGCTTTTATTATTTTTGCTTTTTTTTTCTTTCTTGAGACAGAATCTCAGTTTGACACCCTGGGTAGAGTGCCGTGGCATCACAGCTCACAGTAACCTCAAACTTTTAGGCTCAAGCAATCCTCTTGCCTCAGCCTCCTGAGTGTCTGGGACTACAGGCACCTGCCGTGATGCCCAACTAGCTTCTTTCTATTTTTAGTAGACAGGGTCTCACTCTTGCTCAGGCTGGTCTCAAGCTCCTGAGCTCAAGCAATCCACTCACCTCGGCCTCCCAGAGTGCTAGGATTATAGGCGTGAGCCACTGCACCTGGCCTCAGAAAGCTTGAATTACTAATTGATGAACATACACTCCATACACTCCATTCTTGATTCATCAATTGTTAATATTCTGGTTCATTTGCTTTTTTTTCTAAATCATATGATGATAAGTTGCAAATATCATTACACTCATCCCTAAAAACTTCAGCACACCTCTCTCTCCTAAGGATAAGGACTTTCTCCTGTAAAACCTCAATGCGATTATCAAATCTAAAAAAGTTATTCATAATCCCATTATGAAATCTGTATTCAAATTTCCACAATTATCTCAAAAATATTTGAGACAAAATATTCCCCACTCAGATCTAGGATTCAATCAGCTCTACATTTTATTTAGTGATATTACCTCTTAGTCTCTTTTAATCTAGCAAAGCCATTCCTAGGAATAAGCATTTCTTATCTATCCTTTTTTTTTTTTTAACAAAGTAGTTACTTAATGAATGTTTATTAAATGGAAAAAATAGGTGGATGGACAAATAAAGCCCAGTTATGCAGCATCTCTGGGCAGTCGCTTCAAGAACAGATGGAAGTCTAGAGGAAGGACTTACAGCAAGTGTCCTGTGAGATGTCACCAGGCACCAGGTAGGGAACCCACCCATCATGAACTAGTCCTAAGGCCCCCAAGGAAATGCCTCAAGAGGAATTAACTTGGAGAGAGAAGAGAATCTGGATCCCCACGTCTGCCTGAAAATGAGAAGGTCCCAGAGAACAAGAACGCATTCCCTTATGGGACATCAGAGCAGAAAGGGGCCCCTGGGGTGGGGCAGAGGAGAGAGACCCCACCCACATCTAAAGATCCCGTTCCACCCTGTGGGTTTCCAGAGGCAAGAACTCAGGCCCCTAGCAGTGCTCTGGCATGTCCAAGGACACACAGGACCCCTGTGCCCATCACCTGTGCTGTTCCCTTTCTACTTCACCTGCCATCACAGCAGTACCTGGGCTCCTTGTCTCTCATCTTCTCAAGGACTTATGGTCATTTCTTTACCCTTCAGGCATCAAAGATCTGTGTATTCAAGCTAAACCTATTCTCGGAAAAACAGGCATGAGCCAGCCACTGCTTCCTAGCCTAGAGAATGGGGTTATTTTGGAGGGTGTGACCCTCAGCAGACAGACGCTAAGAAGCAAACTACACCTTGAACAGCCCCAGGGGAAGAACGGTGGGAAAAACACTACTGGTCTCATCTCCTGAGAGGCAGGATGCCCCTGGCTCATTTTGTCCCTGCCCTGTACCTTAGCCCAAACATGGCACTAAACTTTTCTAGGGCCCACACCTCATTTATAAAAACAGATTATTGCCAAGCAGTTATCACCAAGAAGGCCATTTGCAGATGTAAACACCTTTTGGAAACAGTGATAAATGAAGGAAATCAGAGTGAATGAAGGGTGGACTCTCCTTCTGACTATGTACAGGTATGAGCTTTTATTTGAAGTTGCAAAATTGAAAACTCCTCAGCCTTGCTGTCCAGGGGGATTGGTTCCAGAACCCTCTGTGGATACCAAAATCTGTGGATCAGGGATGTTCACATCCCCAATACAAAACAGAGTAGCATTTGCATATAACCTAAGCTCATCCTCCCATTTACTTTAAATCATCTCTAGATTACTGATAATTCCTCATACAATAAATGCTATGTAATTAGTTGTCATAGGCACTATTTAGGCAATAATGGCAGGAGGAAAAGTCCATTTATGTTCACTACAGATGCTACCATCTTTTATTTTTTAATATTTGCAATCCAAGATTGATTGAATCTATGAATATGGAACACCTTATACAGAGGGCTGACTGTCTCGAGGAATTTCATACGGGCAACAGTGACACAAGTCTGTGGTTGATGGAAGATTTCATTGAACAGGGAAGAGAGGTGACTGGCTCAGTCATTGATAAGCTTAAGGATTGAGGAAAAGCCTGACTCTTCACTGAGAAGCCGAGAATCTAACACAGAAATTCCAGGCATGAACTTGCATTTGTATAACCTTGGTTTAGCTGCCTAACTCAGAAACCTCATCTGTAAGACAAGAGAAGTTAGGATAGAACTGCAGTCATTTGTTTTTTTCTTCTTTTTTTGGCTGTACATTACAATCACCTGGGGAGGGAAAGCAAATTGTGAAGCCTCTCTCTCACCCCGTTTCCACTGTAATTTCAGTAGCCCTCGCTGGGGTCCAGGTGAGTCTTAAATAACCAGGACTGAGAAACTCTCGATTATAGGTTGTGCAAAGCTGAGTCTCAGAAGGGAATAAAGTCAACGTAGCAGTGCAAAGGGATACTGGAATTTCTCAGCTATTCCCAGAGCACACAAGCCATGAGCATTGTGCTCACTTGTCTGCCTAACTTGCTTAATTCCTCCCTAGAAGTCCAAGCATCTTGTAGGTTCCACGTATGGCTATTGCCAAGACAATCAGCACTTTCCAAGCAATCCATGGGGACACCTGTATTTTTCAGGCTGAAAGGAATATAGCTGGAAGCTTGGATGCCTAAAAATTCTGGAGGCACTGGGCCACCTTTACGTCTGGAAGTCTGGAAGTCCCACTACCTTTCCTATGCCTATTCCATGCACGGGGAGTGGCCCCTGGGGTGGGGCAGAAGAGAGAGGCCCCACCCACATCTAACAAGATGGCTGCTTCATTTCCCTGCTTGGCCGCTGCCAGCGCCAGGCGAGAGCTTGGGCTCAGGACTTGAAGCATCTGCCAGACGGGTGGTGGCTTTTGATCAGTGCCATGTCGAGCCAGAGACCTGCAGGGAAATGGCCAGGCTCCCTGTAGCTGGCTAGCAGGAATCTTTCTTGCAACCTTGAGAGAGGTGCTTGAAGAATTTGAGCACAGATCTGAAAGAGGGGTGCAGGTGATAGCAGAGGGGCAGAAGGTTACTGCCTGGCAGAAACGGTCTCTTCAAGGCCAGCTTAGTCCATCTCAGCTAAGGGAAGCCAGACACCCTTTCTTGTCTAGTGTCTGGAGCAGGATTTCTGGGTCGCCTTTGCACGTTTGGCTGTTCTGCCCCGGGGCTCAAAGAGTCTTTTAGCCTCAGCCACACATGCGTAAAACACTGCGACCACCGACCACCGGGGTAGGTCCCCCAGTCTCATCCATGACCAAGGGGTGTGGCAGAAACACTGCAGCGGAGACTGTTTACAAGACATTTGAAGACTCCAGCAGGTCCCCTCACCAGAGCTCCTGCAGTGGGGCTCCTGGCTCTTAAACGGGTCCACTGAGGCCCGGACGCCTGTCTTTGGGGAACCCAGTCTGCACTCCTGGCGTGGAGATTCAGAATGCCCAGCAGGCTGCGTATGAAGACCGCATCCCCTCCTTCTCAGCCCCCTTCCCTAGCAGCCAGGCCAAGAGTTAGGCAGAGACCCCAGAGACAGGGTGTTTTGTGGGACAATAGCAGCCTACTCTTCTCTTAGTAAACCAAACACCGACCAGTTTTGATTATTTGCTCTAACCTTCAAAGAACCCAGAGCTCCCTTCCGAGTTCCACAAACAAATCCAGTTCCACTTTAGCAGGCCTCCGGACAAAGTTCTATTGTTACACCTTCCTTGAATTGCCACTGTTCACTCACTGTCGGCCACCCCAACCCGGTGCCTGTTCACCCTTCTTTCGTTTGGGGGACAAATCAGCCTCGGTTTTTTTGTTTTGTTTTGTTTAATTTTTTCAAAGGGTAAGGAATGTTGACACCCCCACCCCCCGAAACATGCCTCTTGATGTCTGGTTAGACTTCAGACGGCTGTATTTGAACGTACGCTGACGCAATCGGGCAGATTGGGTTAAACCAAATATTACAATTGCAAGAACTCATCTGGAACTAATAATTTTGAGGCCACCGAAAGTAAAAGGGCCCTGCTTTGGGGCTGCCCAGCGGCAGAGGCCAGCTCGGGCCAATGCTGCCACCTGCCGGGGGCGCCGGGAACAGGGCGCGCCGCCGCGGGCTCCTGTTTTGTTCACCCCACTCACTTGGCTCCCACGCAGACAGGTCCGCCAGCCAGACCAGGGCTATTTTAAAAGGCTAGCGCCTCTTCCCAGCCCTTCGTGTAAAGATAGCTAGTCTGGCTATCCTGTGTCTTCGCTGGAAAAAGACAACTTCCCAATTATAGAGCCGGGGCTGGCTACAAAGGCAGTTGCAGTTGGAGCTCGCTTAAACATGTGCCCCTCGGATTAAACAGATCATGTGTCAGTCGTTCACTTAGGAGGAAGGCTCGTTTGAGTTAAGAATTTTTATTTTGCGGGGGATGGAGGGGACGTACAACGCTGGGTTATGTCGGCACATTGCTGAACTGCAAGTCACATGCCAGATCCAGAAATGATGAAAACATCTGTTTTTGCTTTAGTCCAGCGAGGCTCTGGCGGAGGGGAGGGCGGGGGAGGGGACGGCAATGGCTTTGCTCGGGAGCGCCATCTGCCGAGCCTGCTGCAGAAACGCGCGCGTTTCCAGCACAATGCAGGTTGCGGCTCACCCCGGCAAGGGGGAGATCAACAGGTGGGGGGTGGGGGGGGTCTCTGCCCGGGCGATCACTCTCCGTGGACGACAGCCCTGATTGTGCCCTGGGGACTGTGCAATTCCGTATTGTCTCGGAGTGTTCACAACAAAGAGCTTTGTCCCTGGGGACTGCTCCGGGGCAGAGGAGGAGGAGAGGGAAGCAGCGAATGAATTCCCAGGTTGGGAAGGACGCGAAGGGGGAGGGGAGCAGCTCGTCGGAGGTTTGCAGACAGTAAAATTTTGCTTTTCCTTCTGGCTGAAATTTACCAGAACAAAGGAACCGCCACGTCTCTAGGAAACTCCTACTGCACTGCCCCCTGCCACCCCCCAATCGGCCCTCTTTCCCGCCCTGGTGGCTTTTACTCAGCATGTCTGAGAATGTACCAGTGTTCACAGGGACCACTCTGGACGGGCAAGGCTTGACCAGCCCTTTAACGTGAAACCCCCCACCACCCCCACCCCACCCCCCACCACCCCCGGCCTCATGAACGGAGTCCTGGCAAGGGTGCAGAGTTAGAACCTCGCTGACAGCCCAGCCACCGCATTCTTTCAGTGTTCGGGCAAATATTTGCTGCCTGCCTCTAAACGCCCAGAACTCACTCAACACAACTATTTGTCATACGGTTTTAAAAACAATACAAGTATGTCAGAGGAAAATGTACGTTTCGTGTCAAGAGTGTGTTAGACACAATGACAGCTCTGAGTTCCGAGGCAGGGAGAGGCATATAGCCCTGGAAGCTAACTTTCCTCAGTGTGCTGGGGGCCATTCTGAGAAGAAGCTTGGTTCTCCCAGTG
This sequence comes from Arctocebus calabarensis, assembly GCA_963573935.1. Taxonomy (NCBI): domain Eukaryota; kingdom Metazoa; phylum Chordata; class Mammalia; order Primates; family Lorisidae; genus Arctocebus; species Arctocebus calabarensis. Next base: position 13,824 of record CAUYON010001306.1, read on the forward strand.
ATAAGCGGTGGTATAGTCAAATCCCCTGAGCCACTGATTTTAATCAACCTGCTTCAGCCCTCACAAGCCTAAGTCCTCTGCAGTCCCCCATCCACACTGCAGCCATTACTCACAATCAGAAGCAGGTGGGGAACCTACACTTCATTCCCAGGCATCTCCTTGTGGCCAGGCACAACATTCTGAATTACAACCAATATGGAAAATTCTATATACAACTGATACAACCCACCATGTGAATGGTGATTCCCAACAGTACACAGGCAGTGGAGGACTAAGAAAAAGGAGAGAAAACTTTGGTCAAATAAAAAGACCCAGGCTTGCAGATCTGCTAAATAGCTTTGCCTCCTTTAATACTCAGCAGCTGAACACATCCTCAGCTCTCCGCTGCCCACAGTTGAGTTCCCAGAAAAGCAAATGCTGTTAATCTTGACCAAAGTTGGCCTGCTCTTTTTGCCCACCTTATCAATGGAGTCCTTGATCAAGAAGAAACAGGCTGTCTATTAGAGCCCAATCCTTCCCCTTCTTTCGTTTTACCCCCAAATGAGTCTAGAAAGCTCCTTTGCATGGGTCTAGGGAATAAAAGGACACATCAGAAAAAGGCTCATTCCCATTTTACAGATGGGCAAATAATATGAAAACCGGAACAGTCCTCACACACTTGCCACTGGCTATCTCCCCACAGCCACATCTGTTTCTGGAGAACCCTCCTTCTTTAATTATTAAATAAATTTAATTATTATTAAATTATTATTAACTCATCCTCAAAACTGCCTGCAAGTCCGTCTGTCACCTTGAGCTGCTCGGCGCTGATGTTGGAAAATTACTAGTTATGGGGAATTATGCAAATTAATACGACCATCTTCACTTTTTGTTTCAGGGCCTCGAAAGATTCGAACAAGAGATGTTGTGTTAGACTAGTACTGGTCTGACATGAGGAATTTTCGTGAATTTTCTTTGTTTTATAAACTAAGGAAACCTGGTCACAGGCCTCCATTTCTTTTCTAGACTCTTCTTGACAGTTTTTCTCATTTCTACCTGGTTTTGCAGCAAACCTGTGTTTGGAGCCATTGAAGACTTGGATATGAAACTTTTCATGGTACATTGTCATCTCTGAGCTCAAGATTTAAGGTGTTTTGTCAACAGTCAGCAAGATAAATTCTCTGAATAAGGTTGAAAAATTTCAAGAAGACAAAAACGTGGCATGAAAATAAACTTAGGGTGATTTGGGGCTTTACGAGGAGGCCAACCTTCCACCAAACTATTTTTTCCAGTCCTACGTAAGAATCTCTCTTCCTCATTACAAAAATAATTTCTCTTGCCTCACTTCGCTCCATATAGCTTGGTGTGATTTTCTTCACACAGAGAAATAACCTTTGTTCAAAGCTCCACTCTCCTAAGCTGTGCAGAATTCTGCAGGATCACTCTCCACAGACAAGATTAGCACCTCCTTTCCAGCTCCAAATAGACTATAATCCAAAAGCTGCTCTTTTAAATAGAGGTTTCTTTTATGCTTAAATTCCTAAATAAAAGAAACATCAATGCTACTGCTAGTCTCCCCAGTTAAATCCGATTTGCAAGAAATGCTGCATGCTCCAAAATCTGGGTGTGAACTGAAGTCTGGGCTCAGGGAACATTTGGGCTTCTCCAGTCATTCTCTATCTGGAGGGCCCTCCAGTGGCCAAAATAATACCTGATATAAACAAAGACCACCAAACAAGTGTTACAACAAAGGCAGAGGATGGGCGCTTGCCTACATTGAAAATAACGCATGGGAGCCCCATATTTTGCCCGGCAGAGATGTGTTTCATTTAAAGAAAGCCAAGATAGAATCTCAGCTTACGGAACAGAGAGTCGATATTTGCATTACAAAAGGACCCTTCACCTAAAAAAAAAAAAAAAAAAAAAAAGCAGATTTGAACTCCATTGAACAACATCTCCCCCTATTTTTTTCTTAATATTCTATTGAACTTGCAAACACACACACACACATACACACAAAAACCCTGACATGAATGTGTGGCATAAAATGTGGTACATTTGTACTCAATCTGCATGTCAATGCCACAAATCAGATCACCTACCCCACCCACATTTCCTCCTCTGAAAGCCTTATAAGCAACCTGACCATGAGACACAGAAGAAAATGGAAGTCAGAACCCAGAGAGTTTAAGAGCTGAAGGCTTGGGGCAAGTACAAGGTCCTGTGGGCCCAGTGCTGCATTTCTAGAGGACCATGAGCTTGCTCTAGTATACTTTGCTCTGGACTTGAAGGATGCTGCTGGTTTTCCATAAGGAAGTTTCTAGCATGCCATATTGCACAGACGTGTCTCCGTTTCCGGTGGTGTAAAATGAAGGGGTATGAACCAGATGCACCATCATGAGCTTCCTGCCTTTGGAAGCCTTGGAAAAGGAAGGCTCGGGGTGGGGAGGGGGTTTTCTCTCATAAAATCCCTTAAGGGCCTTCTTGTTTCAGCACCTTCTCCCCCAACCCTGACCTCACCCCCAAGCCTATGACCTGCAGCAGCACCAGACTTCCCCACCTGCCACATCTGTACTCACCCCATTTCCCCCTAGGCAAACCCCTCATTCCTCCTGTCCTAGGTCAAATGCCAGTTCTGCCCTGAAGTCTTCCTAACTTCCCCCAGTTGTCAGGTTGTTTACCTTCCCGTCTTTTGTCCCCACAATGTTGTGTGCCTGCCTCTGTCCCTGGACCAGGCAATGCTGGTTCCTTCAGCCTTTGTCCTTGCATCCCCAGGGATGTGTGGTGCTCACTCAAATGGGGAGTGAATGTTGAATAAAAGTGGGGACTCCTGAGGACAGCTCTCTTTCCATTCCCCTGGGAGGAGAGACAGAGGTCAGGAGCTAGCAATCCCTCCCCTCCAAACCCTGGTCAGACCCAAGGCCACTGCCAGACACTGAGAGAGACAGAACAGGTCCCTCCCCCCTGCACAATGTGGTGGTGATGTCCTGCCCTCCACATCCTCCTCTCTCAGTCAGGTGCCCTGTAACGATCTGTACAAGAGACTGAATGAATCCCCTCCCCCTAGAATTAATAGGTAGAAACCCAACCCCTAATGTGCTGGTAAAAGAAGGTGAGATCTTTGCAAAGTGAGTAGGTCATGAGGATGGAGCCTTCATGAATGGAATTAGTGCCCTTTTTATAAAAGGGCCCCTGGTGAGCTCCCTCACCCTGACACAGTGAGATCTTATGAACCAGGCCCTCACCAGACGACGAATCTGCCAGCACTCTAATTTCAGGCTCCCCAGACGCCAGAACCATGAGGAATACATTTCCATAGTCTGTTAGTCAGCCAGCCCATGGCATAGCTGCCCAAATGGACTGAGATAATCTGGATTCTCTTCCTGCACGTTCAGCAGCCCAGTGAACATTCTGGAGCAGCAGGTATCTGCCTGGAAGATGTGCTAGTGCTGGGCTCAGCTTCATCTAGCTCTAGAGAAAGGACATGTCCAAACAAGATGATGACATTCCAAATAAGGGAGTGTAACAAACTGGTCAACGTACAGAGATGGTCAACGTAAGGAACTTCCATTGAGTACATGTGGTGTATGTCTGGTCTATGGAAATTTGGGCAACTTAAGGAGGTGGTCAGTATAAGAAGGTGGTGAACTGTGGAGATTTTAGCGAATGTATCCTACTGGTTCTACCCTGACACAAGGAAATGGGGAAGTCACATCCATCTCTGGACTCACCTTTCCACATCTTCTCTCTCCTATAAGACACCATTGTTCTCTCTTCTCCTACCTATCTATCTATCTCCCCTTGGGACATCCAGGGCTCTGAACACAGGAAATACTCAAAGAGCAGCTGTCAATGCCACAAATCAGATCATCTACTAACCAGCACAATGGGATTAACCTCTGGGTCAGATAGACCTGGCTCAAAGCTAGCTTTGTTGTCTATGTACAATGAGATGATTGTGTTTTTACTTCAAAGGAATTTTCATATTAAAGGAGTAGGCAGTGCCCGGCAGTGGTCCTCAGTAGATGGCACAGATTATCCACTCATCCACCCATACACTCAAAAAGCATTTCCAAAATAATCTTAAATTCAGAGAAGTGTAGCATCAGTGGTAGAAAAGAAGATGACAACATGGTCTTTAATTTTAGAGAACTTGATTTTGCCACCCAAAATAGAAGCTAGGAGAATTTTTACCTGGTAAGAAGGTAAAATGAATTTCCCATCAAAGGGGTCCAATAGCCATGGATCTCTGCAACTGGAAAGTTTTCTGATGAGTCCTCTAGTGTGATTTGTTTCAGCAATAAACCGCATCATATCTCAGGTCACATGTACATGTGTCATTCTTTCATGCAGCCCAACCTGAGACATTAGCAGGAGAGAGTTGCCCTTTAAATGGAGAATGGCATGGGCCAAGAGGCCAGCCTCACCTGGACTCAAGGACACATTTTCCACTTTCTTTCCTGGGGCACCCCTGTTATAGAAGTTGACAGGGCAGAAGCATTCCAGGAAGGAGTCCATCCATGCCCTTGCATGGTTCTTTGGGGAGTGATGCTGTGTTCACATCCCCAGGCCATAAGCATGTAGGATATGGCTGTTTGCACCTTTCTCTCCAGGGCTGTCTAAAGGAATCCCACCTACAAGGTTTACAGCAAGGAGGAAGATAGACCTGTTAACACAGAGGCTCATTTTGAGTATGAACTACATTGAAGATTCAGAGTGAAAAGGTTAAGATGGACATGGGATCTATGCCCCCTTAAAAAAAGGAACGGAGAAGCCCCGGGACACCTTAAAAGGTAGGTTATTCAAAGATGTATTTCCTAGGTGTGTCATGTAAATGATGAAAAGAAATTGCCTGCCTTCACACATAGTGCTGAGATTATTACAATCAGCTTCTATTTTCTTCTAGTATAAAATGACAGAATAGTGTTAGGTTATGGAGGATACCATTGGGGTGCTGGGATTCTTCCATTCACCCTTTGTTCCCTGTGAGGAAGTCTACATATAAAAAATAATGGCCAGACTGTAATCCTAGCACTCCGGGAGGCCGAGGCCAGTGAATTGCCTGAGCTCAAGAGTTCAAGACCACCCTGACCAAGAGCGAGAAGCCCCGTCTCTACTAAAAAAATTAGGAAAACTGGGCAGCGCCTGTGGCTCAAAGGAGTAGGACGCTGGCCCCATATGCCGGAGGTAGTGGGTTCAAACCCAGCCCCGGCCAGAAAAGGCAAAAATAAATTAAATAAATAAATAAATAAATAAAAATAAAAAAAAAAAATAGGAAAACTAAGGCAAGAAGATTGCTTGAGCCCAGGAGTTGGAGGTTGCTGTGAGCCATGATGCCACGGCACTCTACCGAGGGCAACAGAGTGAGACTCTGTCTCAAAAAAAAAAAAAAAAATCCAAATTGGAGGGTACAACCTCACTCTAAGAGAATCAAGGCGTGCACAGGAACAGGTTTCTCTCCAGGGATTTAGTGATTAGCTCGCTGATTAGCTCTCAGGTGAGTTATGTAACACCCTTGAGTTCCATCTTCTGCTTTAATACAAAATTGTTTATATCACCCATACAGGACACAGAAGGGCCTCTCAATGCTGAGGTGTTATTATACGCGGCTCTGCAGAGCCGGAATCCTAACTCTCCTATTCTATATTATATCCTCAGGGACTAACACAGGATGAGATAAAGTATTTCTTGAATAAATGATGCTGTTAGATCCATGTGTCCAGTGCCCTACTGACCAGGGAGTTTTGACTCTTGCCAGCTAAAGCTTAAGACCTCACACTAATTGTTAATGTCTCCAGAAAGTACCGACTCCTCAGGGTTCTCTTTCCACCTATTGGATTCTTATCTGTCCTAAAGTCTGCAGACGTTGATAACAGATTTCAATAGAGGCTTTAGCATCTATTCACATAGAATCCACAGTTTATACCCTCTAGCTAGCTCTGGCATAGTAATCTCTGTAATATCCTCCTGCTGCAATTTAATACTTAGGAAAACTGTTTTGCCATTTCACGCATTTCCGTTCCCAGTTGAAATGGAGAAAAGTATTCACCGTCCAACACTAAATACTTTCAAACCCCCCTCCAACCCCTTCTCTTTTTCCTCCTCACCACACAGACACATGCAAACCAGTCCACCACCCGGCCTTCAGCAGTTGTTAGACACCCCTTCCCTTCCTAGAGTTCAGACATAGCCCTGTTGACTAACCGAACAAACTTCATTTGAAAGCCGTGTTTGCCACCCACTCCTGCTTACGTTTTCCTCTGTGTATTTGACGCTGTCTACGGCCTTTCGTGGGATGCATTGATAGCTCTTGTTCCCGTCTTCCAAGCAACAAAACTCTGAGTAAGGAAGTTAGTGAGCCAGAGATAGCAGGTGACTCCAATGAACTCTCCTGCGAGCTCCATCAGGGTGGAAGATGACTCAAGCACTTGACTATGAATGATAGGGAGGGGCAAGGCAGCTGGCGGCATGGTGATAATCCCCTAGTTCCACTGGTCTTCACAACAAGTCTGTATGAAAATGCTTCTGGGCACAAAAGGGAAAAAGCCAGGGCTCTGCTTCTGATATCTGCCGACTCACCTTTGTAGTTGGTTGAAGACCTGAGAGAACTGACAGAGTTGGATGCTCCTACACGTGAACGTAGGCATATTGACAGTGGAACTGCAAGCAAATGCAATTGCTCATAGAGAATGAAGTGGGAAGAGGACACGGTATTAGTCTGGTTTGTGTTGTTACAAAGAAAATAACAGACTGGGTAATTTATAAAGAAAAGCGGTTTTACTCAGCTCATGGTTCGGCAGACTACGGAAGAGACATGGGGCTAGCACCTGCTTCTGGAGGGGGTTTTCCACCAATCAAGGTGAAAGGGGAAGGTGAAGGAAGCAGGTGGATCACATTGTGAGAACAGGAGCCAGAGAGGGAGGAGGAGATGGTGCCAGGCTCCTTTAAACAACCAGCTCTCCTATGAACTAATGAACCAAGAACTCACTTAGTATGGGGGGAGGTCCCTCAGGACCCAAACACCTCTCAAGCCCCATATCCAATACTGGGATCAAATTTCAACATGAGATTTGGAGGGCCCAAATATCTAAGCCATAGCAGACACCAGATTTTAACAGTGGTTATCTCTGGGATTACCCAGAAATCTCATTTACTTTGGGCTAAACCCCCAAATTTCTACCCTTAATACAAATTCCCTCCTCCCCCCATAATGTCATTGCATTGAAAAAGGTGAACTGGCTGGTCAGAATACATTCCTGAAGTAGGCACTCAAGCAAAAGGATCCCTTGGAGGGGCCTGTGCGGTGAAGTCACTGAAAGCAGAGTCTGGAGCCAAGCTGCCTGTGTTCAATTCTCAGTTCTGCCACTGTTGTGACACTGGCAAATTTCTTGATCTTTCTGTATTTCAATTCCGTTATCTATGAGAACAATAATAATCTCCTTCAAGGGCTGTTGTGCAGATTAAATGAGTTAATACATAAGAAGCCCTCAGAACTATAGCTGACATGCAGTAATAACACATTTGCTGTTACCACTTATCGTGACAGTGCTACCATCATCCAAAATATTTTTGGAACACGTCTGGGTGCATTGTCTTCAGTCTTAAATGTATTCCCTTGACTCACTTCACTGTGGATAAAATTTCTCCTTTTGAAGGTGCTCATCCTAGGGAATAGTCAATTGGTTGAGGGTCCAAGATAAGGTGTATTTATGAAGCCAAGGGTGTAATGTTCTTGTGTTGTCCAGCTGCTCACTATTAAGAATTCCTTAAAACACAGATATAAAACACACCACTCCCGGCCCCCGACAGTTCAGCGCCACCTAGGGGTTGATCAATCCCTGGATAACTCATATGAGCTGCTTTTGTGAAAGAAAGGTTGAAAAGTAAGTTTTAATTATGAAATCTGTTTGATCGATCTTGAAGGCCTTACAACCAAAAGGCAAATTTCATAAAAGGCTGATTTACATTTAAATCTCAGTCGTTTTTGTTCTTCCAAGTCTGTGGATGCTGAGTTTTAAGTATGAAATGTCATTGTTTTCATACAAATACTCCCAAACATTGCCAATTGTCATTTTGGCATTAAATAGGGTTGCAACATTACAATTGTAACATTAGCATTTTTAAAAGCACAGCATCATTGTTCCATAAACTGTTGGAGGCTCAAATTACTCTACAAATAATCTTTTAAAAAATTAATGGGGCACTAGCATCAAAGCCAGTTGGGGCTGGATGAAAACAATGGTAGCCACCTCTTTTTGAAAGGACCCTGATGTCTCATGCTAGCCCAGTTAGTGCCCTAATAGTAATGTTGCAACAACATGCTTCACTGTAAACACGAATAAAGATGAAAAACATGCAGTGAACATTCTTTTCCCAAGATGCAAAGAATTTTGATAAAATCTACCTGGGTTGTTGCAAAGCAAAAGAATCCTCCATGTTCCTAATTACTGAATTCTTTGGAAAAACATTTTCCAATTAAAGGAAGAAAGGCTTCATTGATCTACCATCAGCAGGGAATATTGCGTTGCACATAAATGACTTGGCGAAGAAATCTAAGTATGCTTCTTCATGTCTCCAAACGTTGTTTTTAATCTTTCTGGTGGGAATCCTTTAAAAATGTATTACCTGTATCCTTGGAATCCCTAGACAGTCAGCATTACTATTACAGATCTCTAATATTGTACCAATAGGGCAAAGGGGCATGGCAACTCAGAGTGGGAGTTTAAGAATGTAATAAATCTACATTATTTTGAGTCTCCCACTTTTTGTGAGTCCTTGGAGAAGTTACTCAACCTCTCTTAAAACTGTCTTTAAAAAAAAAAAAAAATTAATGCCCAAATGACAGGATCACTTTTAGAATTTTTAAAAACATTTTTTACATAGAGTTTAGTACAGCAAGTAGCAAAGATTAGGTGCTCAACAGGAGGGAACTATAATTATTCTGCCCACAGGGATCCATAATGTGCAGGGCCCTGGTCCTATACTAAATAGTCCCAGCAAGTTGTGTTCTTCGAAATTCCTTTATCGCTAACATAGATTTTTCCAGTAGTCTAACTCTAAGGCTCCTAACTTCTTGTCTATCATTTCAGGTATTTGCTTTTAGTTGCTTCAATCCATTTATTTATTTATTTAATTTAAGACAGAATCTCACTATGTTGCCCTCGGTAGAGTGCTGTGGCATCACAGCTCACAGCAACCTCAAACACTTGGGCTTAAGCGATTCTCTTGTCTCAGCCTCCCAAGTAGCTGGGACTACAGGCGCCCGCCACAACGCCCGGCTATTTTTGTTGTTGTCGTCATTGTTTAGCAGGCCCAGGCTGGGTTTGAACCCACCAGCCCCAATGAATGCGGCCAGCACCCTAACCACTAAGCAACAGGTGCTGAGCCTTCAACCCATTTTTAATTTGCTATGGGCGAGGAGAGTAGATATTCAGAGCTGGCAGATGTAGTTGGAATTTGGGATCCACATTAAGGCATCTGCTAGGACTCAAAAACGTTCCTCCTAGAGGCACTTTAAGATCAACACTACTAGTTAGAATAATCTGATAGTGACAAGGGTTCTCAAGCTTAAATACTAGACCTCATTGGCAAGACCTTTCTTACACAGAAATAGACATAGGAATTGTATTATGAAGGTTTCAAATGCCAAGTTCATATGGAGTACATTACTCGTGTTACAGAGTGTCAAACATTCGTCCACTCATTATTTATTGCTCCAGCACTGCCCTAGCATGGATTCCCCCTGCGTTGTTCATTCTTCGTCCCTGCTCACCAAGCAACCTTCCAGTTATAACTGGGAGAACGCACAGCTCATGCCGACACTGTGGCAGGACTCTTTCCCAGGGTGAATTAACAAATGGACACGTTGCCCACTAGTCCCCGAACTTGGGTAAGGGGTGTCTGGCTGCAGTATCACAAAAATTATAAAAGCCTAAAAACCTAAGGGCTAGGCCAATGACCAGGAAAGATTCGTCCAGGTCGATCGGTCTCCCTTTTGGATTTGGCTTGGTGCAATGTGTCGGTCTGCTGTGTTCTGACTCTGAATGGGGACAATGTGGCACGGTGATTAGAACAGCATCTGGGATCAGAAATACCTGGGGATAAAAGCTGGTTTTGCCATTCACCCTCTGGTTTCCCCTAAGCAAATTGCTGAACCACTCTATACCTCTTTTCCTTCATCCATGAAACTGGATGATAATATTTCAGAGTTTTGCTCTGGTTCCGTATCTAAACGAAAGCCACATATCAGAAGATCTGTTAAGATGCTTAAAACCCAGCCTCACCAACCCTCAGTTCCAAACCCTGCAATCCTGAGCTACGGGGGCACTTGCCCTTGACCTGCCCATGCACGCCAGTCTTCCCAAGACTAGTCTGTGGAAACCTCAGAAAGTGCTCGTGACACACACCCCATCCACACTGCTCTACTTCCTTCTCTTAGATCTGAAAATTGCCTTCTTGGCAAATTGTCTCTTAGTAAGCGCAGTTACAGCTTTAAGGGAGCCACTTTAGTCATCGCCCCTACGGAATAATTCTATTTACTTCAAAACAGCCACATCTCCCCTGTCCTCAGCCAACACAAAGACACAGCGTGTTCTTCAAGGACCCATCATCTGAGACCAGCTTGTTAATAACAAAATTATCCCAGGCCTCAGTGTTCTCTCATCTATGAAATAAACATCCTTTTAAAGCAGACTAATCAAATGGTATTTGGAGACTGTGTTAGCCATCTTTATTGCACTCAAAAAGAACAACTCGAGACACACGGAACAGATTTTCAAATAGGTGCTTTCTTGACCCAGTTAAATTTTTATTCAGTGAAAAAAGTTGACATTGAGACAAAAATTATCTTAAAATTATGCAACAATATAGTAAAATCTTCAGCAGAAATCAGTGACTTGGAAACTTATCCAGGCAATTGAAATTATAAACACCTAATTTCACTTTGGGGAGAAGTTATACAGTGTTTCACTTTAAATAAGAGCAAAATAGGCCTTTATTTTGCTGCAAATACTTTTCACGTTGCCTAAAAGTTTCTAATAATTCATAACACGAGTCTTTAAATGAGAAGTGACATGGAATATCTGAGGATAATGTTCCACTTCAGCATTCATGCTTATTCCATTTCAGCTATTACACATGAAACTAATACCATTCTTGGGTTATTACTTGGCTCTGATGATTTAATTCATAATATGGCTGCTCAAAATTAGTGGGCAGAAACATACATGTAATCTATCCTCCCTCGACCCATGTTCGGTGGTGGTATTCCTTCTGAAAACAAACTCATTGTCCATGTACTCAACCGGACATATCCCTTGCTATCTATTCCATATCTCAGTCTTGCATAGAAAGTAGTCTATATAAACTTAATGCACTGGCTTCTGTTACACAAAAATTGTACCTGAAAGGCAGCACACACTCCAGTTCAGAAAAACAACATCGTGAGAATGTCAAAATACAATCCCGACAGAGGGTTCTGCACAGAGCTTTAGAGTTGACTCCTAAAATCAATATGGGGGTGGTATCCAGTGTGTTTCTGTCTATGGATCCCTTCTCTTAGGGACTGCCCCCAACTGTCTGCTGAAGGAAAAGAATCCTCAGAGATTCACCATGACTGGGGGATAAGGTTTCCACCCCTAAGGATGTACTGAAAAAATAACCTTATTTGCTGGAGTGACCACTGGGCAGATATGTCAAGGCAAGACTCCTCAAGGAGAAGTGGGTGCTTATCCACATGGGGCTCACCATACTATCTGATCTCTGAAGTTCCCCCCAAATGGCCACTGCTTTGAGAAAGGTCACATTCCCTAACTTTTTCAGTATAGTTTCATCCAGTGGCCACACGTGATGGGCAGGAGAGAATACAAAGTTCTGTGCTCCCCATTCACACCACCCAAATATCCCCAATGATACTACCAGAGACAGAACCCCAAGAAACACTTTTCCAAAAGTCGTAAGTTTTAACCAGTTACCCAGAATCATAACTATTCACCCAGCTTCCCAGGGTTTAGCCAGTAGTTACTGGAGCTTGTCACCTATCTGGAAACAGTTCTGCATAGACACGGCCTCTCCCTGGAACCCTCTGCAGAATGCGATTCTCCATCATTTTACGCACATGGACCCTTATCTCATAAAGTTCAATACATCCAAGAACAAAATCAGCTTCCAGAGAAACCTCACACAACCCCCTGCCCACCAAATTCCGGTGGCCCCTTGTGGTCCACATGGCTGCTGGCATCTGACCACCCGACGTACTCCGGGAGAGAATCAGATCTTTTCCCCGGGCAGTGTAAACTTTCCAAGGTGGTGTCTCCATCAAGGTACAAAAGCCCCTTCTTCGCAAGTGACCAAGAACTCCAACTGGTCACAGGGAAGACAGTTATCTGGTCACCTTCAAAGGCTGCATGAAGTATTTGTTTTCATTTCCTATTGTCACTCCAACCTCTGGACTCTTGCAGACAGCATACATACATTAAATCCCCACAAAGCTAGGCAGAAGGAAACAGGAGTGCGTGCTTCAAAAGTTCATAAAAATATACAATTTACACATAGCTGCAACTATCTAGCTTAGTCTGTAGGAACTTAGCTCTTCTGTTTATATAAAATACTCTAGCCCTAAAAGGCTGCTTTTTTTTTTTTTTTTCAAACAGCACAGTGGCATTTTCCAAGGAGAGGGGTGATGGCCAGTCTATACAGTACTGTGTACTAAGCATTGGGAGGCACTGGTAACTAGAAATGAACGCTTGAAATATCTCAAGTTGCCAACTGGAGACATATGCTCTGTAAAAAAAGGCTTGCCTGTGGAATAATTGAAAATAACATCTCAGAGCCTTTTATATCATAGCTTTTATAAATGCCACCAAGAAGTTGGCAGAAAAAAAAAAAGAAGAAAATACACTTTCTAGTGGTTCAATTAAATGACTTGCCTCCCACCAGATTGCTAATCTTTCAGCTACTTAAAGAGCTTACGAAAGAAGAGGTGGTAGGGCTTGGAGGTTTGAACAAAACTCCAGGATAAAAGATAAAGCCAAAGAAATTCCAGTCTTTAAAATTTAAAAAAAAAAAAAAAAAGGAAAAACTAAAAACTTAAAAAGGAAAGAGAAAATCGTATGGAAGAAGGCTTACCACGCTTGTTAAAAGGAAATACAGCCCTACCCAAATGGCACACTAAATGTCTACAGTTTAAAACACTCCTCGTCTAAAAAATACATAAATAAACATTTAAAAAACTAAAACATTTCATTGGCTCTTTGTTTTCCTATCACCCAAGAATGATACCAAACACTTGTGAGAAGGTGATACATGGCATCTAACATGGCATGGGGTTTTACAAAGCTTGAACGTGAAGGACACGTGTTCCGAGGCATGACTTTGGAATATTCCCAGAGCTCGCTGCTTCTCAGGGGGAGGAAACTCTGCAGAGAGGTTCATACAGTGCAAGCCACAGCAATGCTAAACACGGGGGGCTACAACACTAATTCTAAAGGATGGGGGTCAGTCCAGACAGAGTCTATGTAACTATCAAGTGGCCGTGATTAGAATACAGTGGGGGCATCTTAAAAGCAAAAGAAAAATAGTAGATTCATTTTACAGAGACAATAAATGAACGACTCTCTAGTTGCTGCTACTGTTGATTGCATGGAGTGGTCTCCAACTTTCAGATCCCCCGTCTCTAAGAGAGTGGGGAGTATTTTCTTGATAGATTGGCTGGGAGTACAAGGGAGGAAATTGAAAGAAAAGAAAAGAAAAAAAAAAAAAAAACAGAGAGAGAGAGAGAAGGCACTGACCCCCAATTCAAAATGACTGCAAACATCACGATTAAACATCTTTTTAAAGACAATAAGTGGCCACCTGAACCCCAACACAAAATTTTACATTCAAGATTCTCTAGTGGTAAGCAAAATGCAAAAAAATGCAAAAATGACTGCCGCATCTGCCAGCGTACCTGTCACGGCACAGATCTAGGACTCTCTCCCACAACCAAGGTTTTGCAATGACAATGAAACCAGTGTATAATAAAGCAGTGTCATTTTGTAGCTTTCAATGCTACATCTTGTACAGAGGCATGTACAGTAAAATTCCATCAGTTAATATAAGAAAGGAAGCTGCTGCCTGGCAGGGCTTCCCAAGCTGTGACTCTTTCTAACTGAAATCCAGCAATGACTCAGTACTTTCTCCTGCTAAAGACCATTACATAGTGAACAGAAATGGATTGCTTCTGGAATGACAGCAAAAACGCTTCTGTTCCCCACCCCTAACCCTAAGGGTGAGACACATATGGTGTCTGACGACACAGAAGTCTGGCCTTACACAGAGTCCCAATAAATTAACAAAATAACATTAAAAAACCTTCCCCCATAATACACCCAAACATTTTCATGTAAACTAAATCCAAACAAAATTTAAAATCTGAGCACACTTTCAAGGAGAAGGGATTCCATCCATCACTCTCCGAGGTTTTTATTAAATACATTTCCGTGTCTTAGAAAAATAAAAAGAACGGCCAATTTACTGAACCAAAATTATCTCACAGACTTACAAGCATGCCGAGCAAGCACAGCCCTGTAAGACTACATTAATGTCAAATCAAAGCAATTTGGTTACTAAAATCAACCTGGCTTGAAGTTCACAGTTGATTACTACAAAGTTTATTCATTCCTTTTTCCTTCCCCCCCACCCCATTTTTTGTTTTTGGCCCATATAAAAATAACATATTGCAACTCAAAGTGCATCTTTTAAAATAAACCATCAGCTATCTTTATCAAATAAAATATTTACACCATTTGGTTTCTAGTGAGGAAAGCTCTTTCAGGCTATCACCATGGGGACGTCATCTGAAAATCCAGTTATCATGGGAGCATCTTCATCATCTTCCCCTAAAGACAAAACAGTCGGGCCTTGGTGAGTTCCAACATGCTTTTATCTGACCCATGTCCCTTCCAACCCTCTCGTGACCCCCCAGCTGGGATAGTCAACACCACAGCCAGCTACAATCGTCAGTTCTAGAACCTAGCCCAGCTTCCCTCTGTCACCCCTGTTTACCTTCTCCCCATCTGTGGATATCTAAGCTTATTTTAATGGTACTTTGAACTTCACTAAATAAAGAAAGCGAAGCTTTTAGGAAGAAGAATCTCATTACCCAGCTAACTAGGTGATTTGATGTCAGTAACTTGAGTTATTACATCCAACATAGAACAGTGACCTTCACTGCCTGCTTTCTCTTTTGGACCCAAACTGATCAAGGAAAAATATCTTGGAGGGGTTTAAGTATTATGAGGACAGCTTCCCAGACTATTCTCTGTCCCCCTGTAACCAGCCCCTGGTACAATCCTGCATAACCAAGCGCTGATCCACACTCAGCCATCACTGCATAGTCCCGTAACAGGTTGATTTCTCTAGTCCCAAGATCAGAAGCAAAGAAGTTACCCCCCCCCCCCTTGCAAGGTAGCCCAAGTCCTTGGTTATTAGTCAAGAAAGAGAACTGGAAAGTCAAAGGAACAGAGCTAACATCCCATAACCAGAGAACAGGGATACACGCATGCCTTTGCAAACACAGAAAAATAATTTATAATGAGTTTACAGAAAAAATTAACTCCCATGCAGCAGTCTGAGTTTGGGGAGGTGTTTCAACACACCCACTTTATGACAGGCATGGTCTACTAGCTCTATCAGTGTTTAGGAAGTTCAGCCTGGAAGGAGTTCAAACAGGGAAGTTTTCACCCTCACTGTGTGTTACCGATACATAAAAGAATGGCTGGTACAGTTACACTGGGGACTGGAAAGAGGGACCGTAAGATGGAAAGGGTCTCTTTCCACAGCAGCCGACCGGGAAGGCATTAACCACTTTTCATCCAGACTAGGATCCCCAGGGGTGTCAGACCTCCGGGTCTGTGAAGGATGACAGAGAGGTTGGCCACTCTTGAGAACTGTCCCATACATCAGCACTCTCCAAAGCCCAGGGCCTGTCTAGCCTTCCTGTGCAAGGCAAGTTCCCACCGTTTTTTCCATAAAGCTCTTCCCTGTTTCAGGCCAGAATTGTGCTATCGAAAACAGGCAATTTAAAATTTAAATTTAAATGTTTAACTTAAAAGTGAAAAGCTATGGTCCCCGGTTTTAACCCAAAGCCGTAGAATCACAGCTACAGGAATAATTCTCTGGTGTCAAAGGATGAGTTGAAGGTAGGTATTTCTTAAGCCCTGGGCTTTTGCAGGGCGGATGGGGGTATCTGTCCCGGGATGAAGAACCCACTCCCCCTGCCCCACTTACCCAGGTCGTCCCCTGAAGAGAAGATAGCTGACCCCAGCCTGGAGCTGTAGTGGCTGTTGGCAAAGGCAGTGAAGCTGCTCTGTAACCTCCGATGCTTTGTGTACAGGATGGCAAACCCGACCCCTAGGCTGAGCAGAATCAGGAACAAGATGGGCACCACCACCGCGGCAACATCCGTAGATCTGGCAGCCTGAATCGCCGATGCATCTCCACCTGCCAAAGCGAAGTTCCCACCAATAAGCCTACTTGAGGGCAAGAGAATGAACCAGGCAACTCCTCAAGGCCCCACACCAAAAAAGCTAGGAGTTGGCAACAGCTACCCAAACCGCCTGTCTGGACACATTCTTGCACGTGCGTGATGCCTGATTGTTTCCCGACTACTTGCCATGAGCTGATAGACCAAGGGCCTTGTTCATGCAAATACGGTAATTACATTAGACTCCTAATCACTGCCTTGTTGGTTATTTAGATAATCTCTTGGAAGGGAGACCTTTGTTGGGGTATCAACATTGATTTCATTAGCATTATTACTTAAGACCATTTGCTTGCCTTACATAAGAGGATGTGAAATCAGACCACTAATTAACGAGATTGCAATTATTTCCCCCTACTTGGCACCAAAGTCACTCTGAACTGCAATTACCTGAAGCTCCATTAAGTGACACAAACGAAATTCTTTTACTACAATACTGACTTAACAGCTCGTGAAGTTTTATGAGGTTTTTTATTTAAGTAAGAGAAAGAAAGAAAGAACTTTCCATATATTTTTAACATTTTTTTTAAAGCTCTTTGAAAACCCACTTAGGTGTTTATAACCTAACAACAATGCCCCCTTCCCATTGTCTTAAACAAATGCCTACGATTTACAAATAGATTTGTATCATAAGGGTACAAGGGCAAAGTCATCCCCCACCTCCACCCTGCTGGGTTGGGGCCAGTCTCCTTGAAAGGAATAGACTTTTCATGGTGAAAACCCCAAGGAAAGTCTGAACTTGAGGCAGGAAAATGAAATTTAGGAATCAGATTTTAGCAAAGGAAGCAGAGTAGACCCTCCTTGGTCTAAGGGTCCATGAGAAGCCTTAGCAGGCTTGGGGTTGCTCCCTGGAATAGGAGACAGCACAGGCCAGGCCTCTGTCTCATGAGAAAGCTACCCCAGGGGTCTCATCCTGACGGGGGTGTTATAAGGAAGAGCCAGAGAACAGCCTTATCTTACAAAGCTTATCTAACCATTCACGCTTGTATTTAAATTTCTTTCATTATCTCCTTGCCAGAAAATCTCCAGTAAAATCTTTTTTAATGTGTCCTAATCTATCCTGACAGTGCAGTGGTAAATCAAAGGCAATGCATTGAGAGGAAGCCAGCACAGAGAAGGCAACAGGAATGAATGAGCTCCCATCCCTGCCCCACTCCTAAAGGGAAAGTGAACATCTAGGGGCAAGGTGCAGAAGGTGTAGGCCCAGAGGCCCAACAAGCAGGACCCTCTGCCCACAACCTTGGGTTCATAAGGGTGCTTGTAGGGGGCCTCACAGTAGGTTTTCCCAAGTATATTTCACAAGATGCTAATTGGTTTTGCCTAAAAACGGGGCTCTATGTAAGAAGCAGTAGCTCAGCAAGTTTTGCTATTTGGGTTTGTTTTTTTTTTTTTTTTTGGTAGAACCTTCTCAAACCCTCTAATATACTATGATTCCCCAAAGGGAGGTGGCAGGCAATGTTTCCCTTTTTCAGATGGGTGCCAGTGATAAATACTGCACAAGATCATACCCTGGGAAGCTTATGGGGTGGGACATTCAACAACTCTAACACAAGATTCTGGGTTGGGCACTGGTTAGTTCTTGGGCAGGAGTAAACAGAACTAAAAAGACCAGTGGCAAAACATGTGTTAAAATCCTGGTCAAGCTACTACAATATAAGCACAGTTTCTGTATAAATAAAAAGGTCCTATAACGGGGAAAAGGAGCAAGAGAGGGAGGGGAGGGGGAAGGTTGGGTGGAGGGAGGGTGATTGGTGGGGCCACACCTACGGTGCATCTTAGAAGGGTACAGGCGAAACTTATTAAACGCAGAATACAAATGTCTTCATACAATAACTAAGAAAATGCCATGAAAGCTATGTTAAACAGTTTGATGAAAATGTTTCAGATTGTATATAAAACCAGCACACTGTACCCCTTGATTGCATTAATGTACTCAGCTATGATTCAATAATAAAAATAAATAAATAAAAAAAAAATTTTTTAAGAGTCCTCTTCTCTAACACTAGCATGTCCCAATACTATTATCTCTGAGCATCCCTAAGACAGGTTCTAGGCCAATTGCTAGTCCTGAGCTGACAGCTTAGAAAAGGGGAGGGCTGTAAAATCCGTTACTGGTTGATAATTTCATGTTAGAGGCTCTGAAAAGTCCTGTAAAATCACAGTCCCCAACTCCTGGCTGCAAACTGGTACCAGTCAGCGGCCTGTTAGGAACCCGGCCACACAGCAGAAGGTGAACAGCCAGTGAGCGAGGGAGCAAGTCAAGCTTCACCAGTATTTACAGCCACCTGACACTGTTCACAGCACTACCTGGGGTCTGCCTCCTGTCACATCCCCCCACCCCGTCCCTGGAAAAATCATCTCCATGAAACCAGTCCCTGGTGCCAAAAATAATGGAGACTACTGCAAACAGAAACAGCAAAACTTGTGTTAACTTAGTGTTTTCCAAATGGAAGCCTCTTTTAAAACAAAACCTTGCCTTGTTGCACTTTACGTTCAGAACACAGTCACCTTGTAATCCCAGCTCCTGGCATCACACCTGCTTCAGGCTTTCGTACTTATTAAATAAATCAGGATCTGATGAAACTGATACATAAATAATCATACATTTTCTGAGCCGAAAGAATATTTTCAATGTCTTAGAAAGACACATGGTCATCAAACCACAATTCAGTAGAACCTCCATAACTGACCACCTCCCTACACTGACCGCCTTCTTAAATCGACCTAATTTCTACAGACTGGGCACACGCCACGTGTACATATCAGGGCAGTAGGCCCAGTTCCTTATGTTGACCACTCCGTTTGTTTACAGTTCCCTTGGGTGGTCGTCAATTTATAGAGGCTCACCTGCATATTCCTGCAATTTCCCCAGAACTGAATGGGACAGCAATGGTGACTTACCAGACCCCAGTTCGTCATACAGCAGAACAGCAGGCTCCCCACAGATCTGGCTACCAAAAAGGCATCTTGCTTGGACAGTGAAACTGTAATTATGACCCATCTTCAGGTTGGAAATTTTAAAGAAATTGTCAGTAGTATTCCCCAGGTAAGCTGTGATATTCATGGCACTATCAAACATGTGTATTTCATAGCCCTGGAAACAAACACAAGGATTGCTCAGGAAGATGAGGAAGGAATCTGACAGCTTCTATCACTGTTCCGAACTTTACGGGAGCTCCTTATTGCAGGCTTTTATAGATGCTAAAGCACTCTGGGTTTCTCACTAGTTCTTTCTACATTACCACCAACATACTGAATTCAGAAAATGGAAATCCCTGATGTCTCGAATAACTACCACGCCCACTTACGAGCTGCATCATGGAAATGAAAACTGTGGCCCTAAAGAAAACCATTTTAACAAACTCACACTCAAAGATCTGGTGGGCAGTTCACTTGTCTCAGGCAATATTAAATGCAATGAAGAATTCAGATAATTCAGCCATAGTTTGCCGTAAAGGGATTTGACTAATTATGAATCCAGATCACCCAGGACTCCAGCAATGGAGTAAGAAAGGGGAACATGTGATTACAAAAGACAGGACCTTTTTCCTTAGAACATATGCAGCACTGGCATTGCCAGCTCACTCCTGTCTATCTGCTTTCTAGCCCTTCTTAAGGCGATCTCAGCCCCTTAACAGCCTGGTGTAGACCTAAGTAGCAATTCAGCTGACTCAGCCCCTATTCACTGGAGGGAAGGAGAAAATCGTCTTTCTAGCTAGACTGTCCCAGAAGAGTCTTGGACTCCTGTGCTAGAAAGTCACACTTGGGACAGCCCCAACCTAGGATGCTTATTGGGATGCAGGTTAACAACCTGACTTCTCTGCTGATCCCCAAGTATCCTGGTACAGAAGCTAAGAAGCTACCACCACCACCACAGCCTCCCCAAAAAGACTTCACCCCTTATATCTAGCCATCGACCAGGCCTCCTCACATAGCCATGGTCTTTGATCTCCATTCCGCCAACCTGCCTATTCTCTGAACTCCAAGTCAGGAGGAAGGAAAAAGGACACACTATGCCAGAACTTTCCATTAAGAATGGAATATTGACCTGTCACCCCAACCTAAAAAGCTGGCTGGCTCTGCCACCCAGGAAGGTTCTCCTGATGGCAACTGGCTGCCAAATTGGGCTTCTCCATACCAGCCTAGAATCACATCGCTACATTTTATTTTATTCATTTATTTATTTATTCATTTATTTTGAGACAGAGTCTCACTATGTCACCCACCCTCGGCAGAGTAGTAGAGTGCCTTCGTATCACAGCTCACAGCAACCTCTAACTCTTGGGCTTAAGTGATTCTCTTGCCTAAGCCTCCCAAGTAGCTGGGACTACAGATGCCCACCGCAACACCTGGCTATTTTTAGAGATGAGGTATCACTCTGGCTCAAACTGGTCTCGAACCCATGAGCTCAGGCAATCCACCCACTTCAGCCTCCCAAGTGCTAGGGTTACAGGTGTGAACCACCACACCTGGCCACTACATCTTATTTTAAATAAACTAGCAATTAGTATTTTCTACCTGATATATATTTGGTATAGAACATCCGTAAAATATATAAATGTGTAAAGAAAATCAATTACACAAACATCAACCACTCTCCTAACTTATTTAACCAGTTCTCTCTCTCTTGTACTGGCCATGTAGATTGTTTCTTCTTTCTTGCCATCACAAATACTGTATACAAATTTTTTGTGCACATTTTTTCCTTAAGGTAAAATCCTACAAAATTACTAGATCACAGGGTATGAACACTTCCAGCGTTTTCAAAGCATACCACCCAAGAGCCTTACAGAAGGTTAAACTGATTTATATTCCCAGAGGGCTTACTTCCCCATCCATTACCCATACCGGTAGTATTCTTCCCCCCCAAATCTTGGCAATTCAGGGTGAAAGTGCCACGTCTTTGTTGATTACTAATGAGGTTGAAACTTACTCCTTTTGCTTACTCACTGCTGCTGGAATTTTTTACTGCTACCTGTACCTTTTTCAAAATTAGAATATTTCTATTGTGCATCAACCTGAAAACTTTCTCTATAATTAAGGATATTAGCCATGTATATGTCATCATTGTGAGAGCTGTGAGAATTCTCAGGGTGAATGGTGAGAATTCTCAAATTTTAATTGAGCTCTGCTTCTGGCATTCCAGTGACTACTTTGGAGTCCTGGGCTCTTTGCCGACACTGTACCTCTGAGTAGTCATAGCTGATTCACTGTATGCTGGTCCTAATGCTTTGCTGTCACTGGAGTCAACCCATCTCCACCCAAGATCCTGCCCACCCTGGGTTGGCAAATCTACTCCCAGGTCTCATTCTCCTTCCCTATCTCCTCTTGTGAATGCAGCAGGGGTCTGCCAATGGCAAAACACAACAGAGACGTTGTTTATAAGTCAACAGAGTAGCTTCAAGCACTTCTGCTTCTCTCATTTCTCTGCAAAGAGAGTGACGAGACTCCAGGGGAAGAGCGCAGCTCAGCTCCCCATCATGGAGTCACCCCAGCCCTCCAAGGCTGTGGCAAAGGTGGGGGCTCTGGCTTCCCGTGCAAGCCCCAGGCCAACTGCAAGAAGCACAGTGAGATCTCCATCCCAGTTCCCTTTCTTCAGGGAAGTCAAGTTCAGGATTGAAAAGTGCTTAGTGCAGAGATTCTCATCTTTAATGGGCAGTATAAACATTTCACTAATTAGCAATCCCACAGAAAATGGTCCTTTAATTCTCAAGTTCACGTCCATGTGCTATTCCTTTTTTTTTTTTTTTACACTATCTATGCCAGCATGCTGTTAACGAGCTCATCTAAAATAGCATTTCAATTAAATTTCCAAAGTCATTGAGAATGAGGGAGGGACTTACTCTGCTTTCATTAAAATGCTTTTCCTTTAAAGCCAGACTTTTCCAAAACAGAAGAACATGGTCATTTTCTGTTATGATTTTTAAGGCATCAGGTGCTGATAACGAAACTGAAAATTAAGGAAAAGACAGAATGCAGTTCGTGGATACACATTTGAACCTCTGTTTTCTTGTTCATCAAAGAGACGGCTGGGTTAAGGAAGAAATAAAACATGCTCTGCTTAGTAGGGCCTCACACGTGGTAAAGACTCTTTAATTGGCATTTCTTTTGTGGTTGTTATAACATCTTTAACCCCAAAAATGTGGACAGTAGTTCATTTAATAGCCTTGGACCCAAGGGGGTTGAGGGGGGGTCATGAAGAAGGAATGAAATGGGATGAGAAGTTCTTCTAAACAAAGGGCACTGGAGTGACAATGGAGTGTGGTGCTGACCCTTCGTTTCCAAAACTCGTGACACTGTCTGCTGCTGTCTGAGTAACTGAGCTTATTACCTGCTGTCTGAACTTGAGCCTGACTGCCCTTTAATCTACTGCCCAGTTATTGCTCTTCTTACTTTCTACCCTGTCAGATGCCACAATGAACCACTGCGATCCTTTAGTCCAGGTTCTCAGATGCAATGTTCCGTTTTAGGGGTAAATACTAGTTATTTCCTAACTCTCTTGGGAATTCCTCCTCTTCTCTCCTAGTAACATTAAAATAAGCTAGAGAGAAAGGAAAGTAAAAATGACTTAGAGAATACAGAAAACAGCAGCACGTCCCAGACCACTGTGCCCTGGCCCCACACTGTAGCCCAGACACTGGCACCTGCACTGCTCTGGCCTGGGATGGGGACTGACGGGCGGGCAGGGTTGCCATTTCTTGGGCAGCTCCCAAGAGAAAGTGCAGGTCTGGAGGTCCTGCAGCATTGTGGGCTCCTGGCTGTGCAGAAGAACTTGTCCTCTCCTGCTTACCTGTGGTGACTTTGATGCTGGAATCTTTGCTCATGTTCCCCAGCTGGACGATGACATGGTACTTGCCCCCAGGCTCCAGCTTGTTCAGGGTGTATTCCACTGTACTGTTGGAGGATTTTACTTTGTAGCTCCTGTCGGTCTTTCTTATCAGGTCTTTAACTGCAATTGCATATAACTAGGACCCAAAAAAGAACATCTGAATGGTAATCAGAAACTTGACATTTTTTTACTTCTTCTAGTTCAAGTAAAAAGTATGTCAATGGCTACGGCCCATGACAAAATTTTCAGCCCCAAAGTCTGACTCTGTCCTTTGGAAATCCTTTGGGGTGACCAGGTCTAACTGTATATAAGTGTTCACTCACAGAATTATCAAGTAGATCTCCCAGTTTTACCAAAAAAAAAAAAATAATAATAATAATAAATAAAATAAATAAACAAAAACCTCTAGAAAAGGCCACATTTATTGTGGCATTGGCAGGTAGGCTGGAACAAGCAATGCCCAGATTCAGAATTGAACTTCTTTATCTCCACCACTTCTGTATCTCCATCCACAGTTCATAGATGTTATCAATGGAGCGAGAATGAATAAAAAGTGTTTAATACTAGCTCTATAGGACAAAAAGCTCAGCTTATGTTCTCCCAGATTGCTTCTTATGTAATTGGGGGACAGGGGGAGAATGAAGGAACCATGTAGTAAGCACAGAAATCTGAATCAGCAAGAAGAAATTAAAAACCATCGTGCATTTCAAACCTTCACTCCTGAATGGAGGGGAGTGGAGTGGGCAGAGGTAAAAGTGCCCGGAGCACAAGAAAACAAGAGATCTTTTCTAGGATCAATGCCCCTCTTTCAGAGCTGTGATAAGCAAACTTTTTGTAAGATCCAAACAATAATAGACCTTTTGAGGTCTAGATGGAGACCACAACTATTTGATTCTACTGTTCGTAGTTTTAAAGCTATAAAGATAACATGTAAGTATGGCTTGGTTTCAAATAAAACTTTATTTAAAACAATTATATGCCCACACAAACGATAAAACACAAATACAGACTAACGAGGGGAGCAGAGGGAGAAGGAGAGAAGGCAGTCGGCGAGATCTCACCTAATGTGCACAATGTGAGGGTATTGATACACCTGCTGGGTAAAGGGGCTCAACTAGAACTTGAACTTTACTTTAGAAATGAAAACAATGTTAAACTAAAAATGTGTACCCTCATATTAATGTGAAATAAAAATAATGATTTAATGCAATTATTGAAAAATAATTTTTAAATTGAAACAATTAAAAAATAAAATAAAACAGGTGATAGGCTGGAGTTGGCCTGCAGGCCTTTGTTTGCTGACCCCTGGGTTTGGAGGGTCAGAGAAGGGAATGTGAGCAGCAGAGGAGGAGAAACATGGCAGCTGGGAATAACAGAGAAGTGCCAAGTAAGGACCCTGTCTCTTGCCAGACAAAAATAGTGGAGAGACCTCCAGCTGAGCTCTAAACACTAGGCCCATGTTTCTTGCCCTATTATGGAACCTCCTTCCATCCTACCCCCTTTAAACCATGCTGAGAATAAACAAGGGTGCCCGGATGCCTTGGCCACTCACCAAGTCCTGGTCAGGAGAGTCATAGGGCGACTCCCACTTGATGACAGCGGAAGTTTTGCCCGTTCGGACCACGTGCAGGTGCCGGGGAGGAAGCCTGCTGTCCGGGATCATCTTCACTACGACATAGTCCGACGATGGCCCTAGGTAGGGCACCACCACCCGGACCTAGGCCCCAAGGGCATGCACCACATGAGCTTATGCAGTCTTAACTATTTTTTCAACAAAATAGTAGCACACAATTAAAACTCCATTACTACAAAAGATTTAATATACAAAATAATTCCCCGCTGCCCCCAGATCATTTTCCAAGGAGGACCACTGGTAAGTTTCTTGTGCTTCCTTCCAGAGATGCCCTATGCATGTGTAAGCACACATGTGTGTGTAAATACACACGTATATCCACATGTGTAAATACACATACATCCACGTGTGTAAATACACATATATATCCATGTGTGTTTGCATTTGTGCATATATGTAGCCAATTTTCTTAAATATTTTTTAACACAACTGAAAAAACTGTACACATATTATATATCCTGCTGTTGCCCTCTGTTACTTAATACAGCATAGAGCTTTTCCCATACCTCAACATTTAGAGTTGTTGCATTTTCCTTGGATGGCTGTCCTGTATTCCACTGCACAGATTAGCCATAATATTTTTACCCTGATAGACATTTAAGTTATTTCAAATCCTCTGCTATCCTAAGGAATAGTGTACCAAACATCTTTTTCCATAGATCTCAGCACACATGTAAAAGTGCATAGGCTAAATTCCTAGAAGTAGAGTCTGACACACACTTTTATTTATACCTATGATCCATTTGCCAAATTATCAACCCTCCATAACGGGGCTGGAAGTTCATTCCGCATTTAAGTAGGTACCCAAAGACACTTATGAAGAAGAGGAACTTTCCTCGGGTTACACAAGGCCATCCTGGAATCTGGGTGTCCCAGATCTCTGGTCCTAGCTTGACTTCAAGAGCACCGACTTCAGATATCCCTTAAAATATAGAAAATCCCCTCGGCCCTCTGGCATGAGAAACTCACCAGAAACAAATACTGTTCATCCCTACTGACAATGACCGTCTTGTTGTGGAGTGAAGTGGTCAAGCTCTTGGGGTTACGATAAAGGTCAAGGAAGGACGTGGCATAGAAAATACCATAAACCTGGTGAGAGCAGGGAACGGAAAAGGGTATCAGTGCACGAGCCACGTCCTCATTTCCTTCAACTCCCTGCTGGAACTGTGCCAGAGGAGTCCAGAGAGAAGTCTTCATTCATTCAGCATTCATTATATTTACAGAGAAGGCCCTGGGGCCAGGCCCTGTACAGCCACAAAGATAAACATGGCGTAACATGGTGTGGTCTCTGCCCTCAATGAGCTCATTCTTCAGGAGACCAGCAAAGAAAAACAGACCTAATTATAAATAACACGCGGCAAGAGGAGGTGGCATTCTAGCATGGGCAGTGGGGGAGGGCACCGAGAGGCCACTGCGTGGGCTGGGGAACCCTGGGGCTGCAGAGTGAGCATGACAGTCTTGAGAAGACAGTGGCGGGGGGTAGGAAGGCAAACACTGCCGGCTGCCCGGCAGACACCCCGCTCCCTTCCTTCCTAAGTAGAACCCTGATTCTGCAGAGAAATTGCTACCTGGAGAAACGCCCACACTTCCCACCTGGCTGCAAGCTAAGAGAGGCCCCCGGACAAGCCGGCAAGCCAGTGGAATGGAGACAGAGCATCACTTGGGAAGCCCTGAGAGGGCTCCCTGCAAGGGAGGCGCCAGCTGCTCTTTCTGCTCTGCTGCTGCCTGGGTTAGAGTTCCTGGCAGTGATCTCAGGAGGCTCTCAGACCATAGAGTGACCTTGAAGGTGAATGCCACAGGCAATGGCAGGATCAAACTACACTGCTCCAAACTTCATCTAATTGAGCAGGAAATAAACCAATTCAACCCACTGCTCCTCTCGGGTCCTCAGTTCCATGGAGCCATTTTTAATCCTAACTGGTAGGCATGGAAACAGAAGGGAGTTTCAAGCAAGGACGTGGGAATTTGATGAAGCTTCCGACAGGCAGTTTGTAATGAGAGGGAAGGAGCTTTCTTTGTAAGAATCAAAGAGCATATTCTCCAAGAGCAGGTGAGCAGGTAAGAGCTGGGCTGGAAGAGAAATGTACAAGCTTGGAGCCCAGGGAACCCAGCGGGGACAAGCAAAGGGACCTCCAAGTCCTAGATGACAGGGTGATTTTCTCCAACACCGCTCAGCAGCTGAGGAAACGCTGCAGAGGGAAGAACATGCACAGGGAAAGAGGAAGGGCCCTGAGGGGAGTCAAGGCACCTGTAAGGAGGCCAGGAGGAGGTGAGTTAAGGAACTCAAACGGGGGAGAAAGTGAATGAAGACAGAACAGTGGCAGGGAGCATGGGAGCTGCACAGCATGAGATGGGACAAGGAGGCCAGGCGGGGGGGCTCGGAGCTCAGGAACAAGACCATCTAGCCCAGGACAAGGCCTGCGCTGGCCAAGACGGGGTGGTTACGGGCAGGAAAAGGGCCACGGGACAGTAATGACGGCGGTTCACACAGCAGAGAGGAAGACCTTGACCAAGCTGGTGGAGTCCTCAGTGAGCTAACGAGAAGCAGAGGGTGGAGCTCGGACTTGGTCTCTCAGCACTGAAAGCTCTGCTGAGTGGGACCACTGCTTGAGCCAGGATGAGGCACAAAATACTGTCCAAGTTCACACACAGAGACCCTAAAATCAAGGGACAGTCCAGAGTTTTCCGCCCTATTCTAGGAAGACAGTTGGATGTGACCAGGTGGTCGTGGCCTGAGTTGGGTGCGGACACAGATAGAACGGTCTGTTTGGAAGCAGAGTCACCTTCAAGATCAAAGCACCTATAATCCCAGCACTTGGGAGGCTGAGGTGGGTAGATTGCCTAAGCTCAAGGGTTCAAGACCAGCCTGAGCCAGAGCAAGGCCTCATCTCAAAAAATAGCAGGGCATTGTGGCAGGCACCTGTAGTCTCAGCTGCTCAGGAGGTGGAGGCAGGAGAATTGCTTGAGCCCAAGACTCTGAGGTTGCTGTGAGCTATGACACCAGAGCACTCCACTGGGGGCAACAAAATGAGACTCTGTCTCAAAAATAATAATAAAATAAAATAACAAAAATTTAAAAATAAAAAGATCAAAGGGAGCATGGGGATGGGCTTCTCATCGCTGGGTGGCCTTGGCAGCAGGTGTGGGGCACAGGACACAGCAGAGGCTGTCAAATCAGCCAGCTCTGTCTACTGCCTACTGGAGCTTCAACTCTGGCAGGTGACTTGGCCTTACTGAGCCTTAGTCTCCTCACTGGCAAAATGGGAATAATTCCCACCGAGAACAGATGAAGGACTGAGTGGGGAAACGTTTAAAGAGTTCTGTGCTATTCCTGGCACACACAGGGGGTGAGCGATATAGTTTACTTTCTCCTTCCTTTTTGACTGCTGATCTTACAGACTATCAACCTTGGTGGTTTCCCCATGAACCAGTTCTGGACCAAGTACACAGGGGACATCTTCAGGAGCGAGACACAGGCTAGTCTCTCCGCTCCTCACCGAGGATTTTCTAAGACCTGATTCCTGATTATAGATGTCGTTCTGTACACATGCCCAATAGGAAAACCCAGAACAAAATCTTTTCCTTCAAGGAATTCACAGACTAGCTTGAGAGATTTGGGAGATAAGAGCAACAGACAGAAACCAATGAAACATTCTGCTACCTGGCACCAACTATAAGCATCAGGAGAGTTTATAAGGGGAAAAAAAAGATCATGCAGAAGGGAGCAGGGTTTGCTTGCCAACAGAAGGAGCAAAGGACTACGAGGAGGAGGAAAAGCATAAGCCAAGGCTCAGGGGCAGGAGGGGGGCGAAACGTGCCAAGAGCCTTGGGAAGAACCACCTCTCAGCAAGGGGAGGTGCATCCAAGGACCTCAGCCTCAAATACAAGCAAGCACAAATCTCATCGCAGTGAACCACGGTGTGCACATAAAAACAAAAGGAAAAGGAGGCCCTGAGTATAAGTGGAGCAGAGCTAACAGAACACTGGGGAGGACTGATCCAGAAGGCGGCCTGCGTATGGCAGATGAGGGAAACCAGGAAGGGGCTAGAGCAGTGATTTTCAACCGGTGTGCTGTGAAAATTCTGAAAGATTAGCAATTAAATTAGTTTCAAAGGACCTTCAAAGCATAGTACATATATTCTATTTTTTACTCCTTTTTTTTTTTCCATCAACGTAGTTTAAGTGTACCGTGGAAGTTTAACTAGAGGTTTAAGTATGCCGCGAGATTAAAAAGGTTGAACAACATCAGGGTAGAAGAATGAGGCAAAGTACTTAGATCAGATCAGTGCCCCTGATGATCGCAGCTGACTTCCCACTTAGCCCATAGTGACTGCAAGGTGAGTCCCCGGGCATCGAATCTGCCACCCTTTACAAGCGTGAGGCCTACTCAGTGACATACAATACAGGCGCAGGTACCATCTCTCAGATGCTAAGCCAGATGTGGAGAGGGTGCTGGGGCGAGGACGTCAGGTGCCTATCCAAGGCCATCCAGAACTGCCCAAGAGGGTAGCTTGAGCTTGGGGTGAGAGAAAGAGCAGCAGCAACAGGAGGGTCCGGTGCTGGTGGTTAACTCACCACATTCCGGGGGCCGGTCCAGGTGCATTCCACTGCGGTCTGATTGACGGCCTTGGCTTTGAGGCTGGGAGCAGGTGGGCGAACCCCTCTCGTCGTGACATGCTCAAATGCCAGAGGACTATCCCCCAAGTCCGTCTTGGCCCAGGCGGAAATCTCATAGGCTGTATGAGCTGTCAGATTGCCAACTGTGGAAACAAGAGAAGGGGGGACGCCAGGAGGAAGTCGGGGTGTTAGTCAAGAATCTGTCTTGATACACAACCGGTTTTTTTAAGGTAATCTCTCGATTTAAGTAAGACTGTTGCTAGCTTACAAATTCATTCAAAATTTATGTACTGATGACTATTACAGACAAAACACTGCAGGGGCACTGGTAACTTCTTTAAACTTGACCATCTAAGGATGTAAATTGACATAACACCCCTGGACAGCTATTTGGCTCCATAAGAGCCCTGAAGCTCAGACCCTTCAATCCAGTTATCCCATGAAATCTGAGAGAGACTGAAGATTGTGTGTAACAGGGACATCCATCGCAGGGTTACAGTAGGAAAAAAAGGAACATAATCTGATTGTCCGGAGACAGGACATAAACCAAAGTACATTCCACGAACCGGTACGGAGGCACTAAAAGTTATTTCAAAGAACATATAATGACACTAGAAAATTCTCACAATTTTATGTTAAGTGAGAGGGACAGGCTATTAAACTATATCCAGCAATATTCTAGTTTTAGAAAAAAAGATACCAAGAACAATGCACAGAAAAAAAAATACTGGGCGATATCTAACAGGGAAAGGTAAAATTACAGAAAGTTTTCATTTTCATGATACTTTGTTTTCTCTGAAGTTTTCTGAAACATGTACTGCTCTCTAATTGGGGGAAATGTTATTAAAACTAAAAGAAACAGGAAGAAAGGGGAGGATAGCCTCTGGAATCAGCAGGGCTGGGTTCGAGGCCAGGTTTTATACTGTGTGGCTGTATATTCTCAGGTAAAGTACTTAAACTATCTATTTCCTTGCTTGTAAAATGGAGAAAAAGAATAGCATTTAAAGCAGCTGCCTGCCGCATGGATTAGAAAAGAAATGCTTAAAAAGTGTTTGGCATCATGCCTGGTAACGCACTGGCCCTAATAGATCACACACAGCAGCTAACAACACTTCTGTTCGCGACTCTGTTGATTTCGATTGGTACAAGCCTGAGCCCATGAGATCATAAGCTTTGGAATTAGAAAGACGTGGGTTCCCAGTCTGGCTTTTGCCACCTTCTATGAGAATTACTATTCTCTGAATCTTAGGTTCGCCTCTGAGAAATGAGCAGAGCTCAGAGAACTAGCACTGGGGTTATGGAAAACCACACACGTGGAATGTACAGGGAAGTGTTTGTACACAGCAGGCGTTCACTGTTATTTTTACTCTTGCACAACCTCCTCAGGCAAATGAATTAACTTAGTAGATCTTCGATTAAAAAAAAAAAAAAATACTAGAACACTTTAGTTTCTATTTCAGAAGGCTGCAACATGGACCAAAGGAAAAAGATGATGGAAAATATTTTGCAAACAGGCTGCAAGAAGAAAAGAAGGAGCTCCCATGTGACCTTCAGCATTCACCAGCAACTGCTGCATTGAAGGTCTTGTCTCAGAAATAAATGAATGGCATCCTTTAGCCCAGCGGTTCTCAACCTGTGGGTCACGACCCCTTTGTAACAACGAAAATACATCCTGCATGTCAGATATTTACATTACGATTCCTAACAGTAGCAAAATTACAGTTACGAAGTAGCAACAAAAATAATTTTATGGTTGGGGGGTCACCACAACATGAGGAACTGTATTAAAGGGTGGTGGCATTA
This sequence comes from Arctocebus calabarensis, assembly GCA_963573935.1. Taxonomy (NCBI): domain Eukaryota; kingdom Metazoa; phylum Chordata; class Mammalia; order Primates; family Lorisidae; genus Arctocebus; species Arctocebus calabarensis. The sequence continues at coordinate 45,204 of CAUYON010001306.1, forward strand.
GGAGGCATTAGGAAGGTTGAGAACCACTGCTTTAACCCATTTTCAGACACATGAATTTCAGGTGAGGCTTACGATGCGCACAGATTATAGAGACTGGACCAGTTCCTTCCTTCCTTAGTTTTTTAGTCCATTCACTCAGTCACTAAATATTTACTAATGCCAGTTACACACCGGGCCTTGTGCTACCTCTTATTAGCAACAGAGGAATGAACCAGACTGGAAAAAAAGAGACAGGAAAATAAATCTAGGAATTTTCGTTGGGTTCTCAAAAATTAACTTGGTCTCTTTCCTGGTTTTTCCTCCTTTATGGCCTCCAACTTCCATGAAGGGCCATCAGGTTAGAAGGGGGTTTGAGGAGCCACAGGGTGAATCCTTCTACCTAAAGTCGGTACAGTGACTGAGACAGTTGAAAAGCACTTCACGCAGAATGACCTTCCCACAAGCTCCACCGCTGGGAAGTGTCAGTCCAGCTCCCCCACATCACCCAGCTCCCAGGTGTTACCTTTGTGTGACAATATGCTCCCTCGGAAGTTCATGGTTCTCTTCTCTTGTTTGTGGGTATCAAATTCCCAGAAAAGGTTCACCGCATAGCCATTCACCTGCCACAGACCAAGAAACGTATTAGTGCAACAATTCACCTGCCACAGACTAAGAAACCTATTAGTGCAACAGCTGACACAGTTGTAGGCTCTATAGTCATACAAAGGCAAGGTTAAAAGTACACCTCTTTTCTGCTGTTTCCTTGGGTATCTTATTCTTACCATAGGATGGCTGCTTCTTTTGAATTTTAAACCATTCCTTTAAGCCAATCATTGTTATACTCCAGTTCTAAAACCAAACGTGAGAAGGACTACTTATAATACAAAATATAGATTGAATGAATCAAAACTTACTGCACCATAAAAGGGCAAGAACCAATTTAAAAGGGCAGAAAGAGGAAAAACTGAAAAGATGTTACGCTATGGTAATTAAGGATAAATCTTAGCTCAGGGTCGCCACGTAGCTCAAGGCCAGGAGGTTGATCAATGAAAAGACAGACTGGTTAGCTCTCATCATCTCTCAGGAGCAACACATCTATGCAACGGGAAAGATTACCTTTTCTAAGTCCTGAACTCACAGAAAGATTTGATCTAAACATCTTTAAATAGGGGACAACGAAACAAAACGGAGAGGTTTTTAAGACCCCAAAGCACATAAGGCCACCTCTTGTATCAACCCACTCTGAAGCCAAAGGCGTGACGCTAAGTTGAATTAACAGCACAGGTGTCAACTGAAGGACATTCGTCCCACCACCACTTCACAGATGGGGAGGCAGAACAAACAGACAAGAAAGAACATTAGTGGAAAGTGTGTCTCAATGTGAGAAGCCACATGGACACAGATTAGAATGGTGAAGTTGGCCAAGCAGAGGGGACTGTGGTGCTGGCAGTGGGGGCACAAGGCGGACATGTTTCCCAGGTATCCGACTCCCTCAAGAGAAGGTTGCTCCTCTACTGTGGGAATCTCAGCATTATCACTTAGCACCAGGAAATCCAATAAAGCTGAAAATTACAGGGCATCTATATTCTGTTAACACCAACTCTTTATTTGTGCTGTAGCTGTGAACCATTTAATTATATGGTTAAAGAAAAAAAAAAAAAATAGGCACCAGGCTGAGGCAGAATAATTACATGTGAAGACTTGAGTTGTTCTTCGTGGGGGAAGGAACCGACCCAGTGCTGGAATTTTAGCTTCCCTGGATGGACTCATTTGTTTTTCTCCAACCTGCCGTGCCCCATCAGTTCCCTCACAAAAGCCCCGCCCGACTGCTACTTTGAAATCTCTACCTTGATATCACTGTCCAAGGTCAAGGTAAAGCTCAGAGAGTTCTCGCCGTAGCTGTCAATGTGGATATCTGGTGGTGGGATGGCTGAAAACAAAAAGGAATTCACAAAGAGAAACCACGCCATGAAAAGTGAGCAAGGCAAAACGGTTTTCAACTCAACAAACAAAGCGATCTTTCAGGTGGGGAAGAACGGGCATTTATTTCTCTGGCGGTTTTTCTTGTCTATCTTTGACCACTGTTTTTTCTGAAGCTGAGGTTGGGGCCACGCTTGCTCAGTGAACCCTTGGCTAGCAAGGGCTCAGCTTGCTATCCTGGCAACGAGGCCGGGCAGAAAGGTTACATTTTCTAAGCGTCCCCAAACAGCCAAACGTCAGTCTATTTCTTAAAAGCGGAGGGATCATCATGAGTGGCATCTTTACTAGCACTAACAAAATCTCCGTGGTCGCAAGTCCTTTTTGGAAAGTTGACAACGGGATAAACCATACACAGTTATTTGTAAATGTCCAAGTGGCAAAATGGTAAGAATGTGGCCTCTGGAATCCGGCAACCTTGAGTTGGAATTCCTGTTCTGACAGCTGTATAAAGCAGGGGAAGTGATTTATCATCTTCCAGCTTAGAGATATGTGTATTATCAATATCTCACAGGGCTAGGAAAGTTAACTAAAATTATATATATACAGTGCCTAGCTCTGAACTAATGTTCCCTTTCTCTGCCTTTCCAATAAAGTCTCACTTCTGGCACATTATTACCAGCAAGCATTGATGTTCTCAAGAAAACCAGGGCTCAAGCTGAGAGTCGAGAAGGCTAAGAGGGGAAAAACCCCTCTCAGTTCCAAAAAGAGCTGCAAGCTTGTCATTTGGAAGGTCTGGCCCTGCAGAAAGCTAACAGTGCTCGGTCTAGTATGACCTAAAAGGGCTTGATGGGATAAACAGTACCAGGAGATAGTATTTAAATGACAAGGTGTGCATTAGACTCTCAGTACCTCTGCCCCATGCACAGCCCATGCAAGAGACACTCAAAGCAGTAGATAAGGTTTGGTGGTTAATGGGATGTGCCAGAGGCTGGGAGAGTCTCTCCAGCTGATCAACCATGTGAAACTCTGGGCTTGAGGAAAATGCAACCACCACCAGAGAAGATGCTAGAAGCTTCAGGTGGCCAACTCAGAGAACTAGCACAGGGGCTACATACAGTAAGGCTGACCTGAATTACAATCACCGCAACCAGGGATGGGTGACAGTCTTCTCCAAACCCCCGTTTACTCAGCCACAAAGCGAGGATGAAAATGCTTATTTATCTCACAGGATGCATAAGGGTTAACGAGAAATCAATTCATGCAAAACAACAGCATGGTGCTTGGCACACAAGTTCTCAGTATATGGTGGCCTTTCTCATTGTCATTATTAATCCACTGTGTTCTCTGGCTGACACCTCTGCTACTGATGCTACACTTCCCTGTGCTATTATAACAGGGAGCCACACAGATTTCACATCTTCTTTTGGAATATATGCATAAGCTGTGATTCAGCAAAATCACAGAAAACCAAGAAGCTGAAGAGAAGCACCCGCCCACTGAAATTTCCAACTGCAGTGTGACCAGTGCCTACAGAACTCAAGGTACATGTTTTTTTGATGACCTCCCAATGTTCCTTCTTTTTAGTATGAGTGGTATGTTTCGACCCAGACTTTTTAGAGAGAAATGACTCAAAAAAATACAAAATCCAGGAGAGTGTGAATTCAGTGTATGTCTTTAACTCCGGCAAGCAGTTGCCCCATAGACTTTGTATCTAAAGCACTGCAGAGACACCCCAAAACGTGCATGTGTCAGGGAGAAGGAGGTTTGTGCAAAGTTTTCCAAACTGGGCTTCTCCGTCTTCCAGTCATACCGAAAGTTACTTCCCAAGGGTTTCCATCTTCTCAAAATCTGCAAATGCTGGAATCATTTACCTTTTCCTTTTGTGGTGGTAATGCACTTAGAATCGCTCCAGTTTCCTATCCCGCGACTAGTCACCGCAGCCACCTTTTCAAATCAGAGTGTGAATTAGTATGAAATAAAGGCAATACACCACACAGCAAGAATTCTGAATGAGCTAAAGGGGTGAGACTTGGGCGATAAGGGTAGAAACAAAATCAGATACAGAGTGACCCAGAAGATTCTCAACTGAACTGAGACAGGTCAGAGACAAAGAGAAGGGACTTAGGCTAGTCCTAAGGTCGCAATGTTTCTAGTGACTGGCAGATGTCAAGGTTCCTGAAGAGGGCAGGTGTGTGGGGGGAAGGGGAAAGTAGAGACATATACACACCCACAGACAGTCTATAAAAAGGGTATTGGGGAAATCATCAGAGTAAGGGGATCACGGGAATGCATGCACTTAATGTTCTCAATGAACATATTTTGCACAAAATCTATCTCCTTTCTGCCAAGGATATGAGTAAGATATTTCATAAGAAAATCAGGTTCTAAGTAAGACTTAACCTAGTTCTGTATCACCCCGCAGCTAAAGATAAGCAGAAAAGAGGTGGGTGCAGAACCCACCCAGAAGGGCTGGAGAGCCAGCAGCAGAGTATCTGGGTTAAAAACAGGCAAAGCTGTATCGCCATAAATCACAGTTACCTGAGGGAACTCTGAGTTCAAGTTCTTTGTGGCATCGGTTTAAGAGATACAAGGTTCCACGATCTCCCCTCACCCCCAGGGTAAGGAGTTGGGTATTTTGCAGACTAATATGCATCTTGTAAAGGCAAGCCCAGAGTTCTCATGAAATAGCAATCAGCTTGCTGAGGTCTGAAGCTGCACAGATGGCTGGAATGGACGTTCACACTCACCCGGACGGTGTACAGGGCATTAACCAGTAAGTCCTTTATTTCTGTAAAGTTACTAGCAGCCCTCTGGGAGGCCCACATCTTGGAACCGCTCCGGCTGTATTCTACCTAAAATGAGAAGAAAAAATGTGAGTGAAAGGTAACCAAGGTCTGGGGAATCCTAACACCCTGTAAGGAGGCAGGAGGGGAGAGGAGAAGGCAGGGCAGGTGATGTTCTGACAGATGTGTCACTCCTACAGGGCTATGCCACACTCAGCTCCTGGTCGCATAGGACACCCACAAACCTCCCAGCTCCGCACATATGCGGCTGACTCCTGGAAGATACTTACAATGTACTCACGGACGAGGCCGTGGGTGTGGAGGGGAGGAGTCCAGTGGCCCACAATCACACCTTCTGCTTCCCTGTGGAGTGACAGCTGGAGATTTCGAGGGGCATCTGGCACTAGAAAAGAGTTGACTCAAGGTTAAAACCCATCTGGATAGCGGCCAACCTGGAGGAGGATTTTGCTGAGCTTAAAACAGGGACAGGAGGGCGGCGCCTGTGGTTCAAGAAATAGGGCGCTGGCCCCATATACCAGAGGTGGCGGGTTCAAACCCAGCCCCAGCCAAAAACTGCATCCAAAAAAAAAAAACAGGGACAGGAAATATCTCAGAGCTGGCACTGAGACCCATCCACCAGAAAGGCCACTGCTTGGTCTTTACACCAACAAGATGCCTTCCCTCTTCCTTCGGAAAGGAAGGTGTGTTGCCAACACAAGAGACCATGGCTCAGTCCGGTGTCCCATGAATTTGTGGCTCACAAGAGCTACAGGATGGATTCACTCGGGCAGGCTGAGTCACCAATGACTCTGGGACTTCCATGCTGAGCTCCTAACCACCACCGACAGCACTTGCTGCCTCGGCTTTTTGTATAACAACATAGAGCTCCACGGGCATGACTACCACGGAGCAAGACTCATTTCCTCACATCACAGAAATTCTATATCCAAACGAACACGACAACGTTCAAAGCAGGCTCCTTCATGAGTTTAGTGAAAGATGCTTCGGGCCATGGAAAAAGATGACATTCAGGTAGTTGCTCATGTCTTCCTCTCTTAGACACAGAAATTCAGTAAATTTCTTTAAAAGTGAGCCACACAACTGCTGACATGCCTCGTATGGTAACGGTAATGACCTCATAAATACTAAGGATTGGGAAATACCCAAGGAAGGAACATAAAGGCAAAAACTAGGTAAGAGGCCCAGAAGAGGGCCACGGTGGAGAGGATTTGAAATTAACTTATGATACAAGAGTATTCTCTGCCACCGTAAGGATGGTCAAAGTTCAACAACTCTGGCTAGATCCTAAAACTCAGCCATGACCTTCTGCACATGTAAGACACTTGTATGTTCCCACACTCTTGAGCATTCTTGGAAAAAGATCTCCAAAGCCCAGGTAAGGTCCCAAATATGCCACAATAATAAACTATTAACACTTACATCCTTCTGGAGTCCTCAGGGTCACAAAGTCATTGGTGGTGTGTGCCTTGCTCAGACAGTGAACTTGCACTTTAACCTGATAGGTGGTGTCTGGTTTCAAGACTTTTAATACAGTGTTTGTTTTATTGCTGTGGGTCTCCAGAGTCTTCCAAATGCTCTCTCCAACCACCCTGTCCAAAAGAATAAAGATACGGTCATAGCAAAGCAGCACAGCGGGCTGAGATATATGACTCAGTATTAACACCAGACCATACCAGACACACACAGCCAGTTTATAAAACATCCAGCGGTAATGGAGACATCACTTTCTTGTCCAGCGGCGAAGATAAGACCCACCTGTAGTAGACGTTATATACACAAGAAGCAGAGGGCATTTTTTTTGGCTTCATCCAGGTCAAAGTCACATCCCCAGAGAAGTCAGCTGTCCACTGAAGATTCTGTACTTTGTATACAGTTAACTCATCTAGAGAGATTAAGGAGGAAAAAAAAAAAATCAAAGGAAGTTATATCTTATAAATCCTTGGATTTCAAAGAACCCAACAGGTCCTCTGCTTTTAAAACAGAACTACTACTGTTAGGAGGCCATATCATCATCTAAAAAATATATACCAGAAAATGTAGTTGAAACTTCCCCGTACAGCCTTTCCAAGGGTCTCCTACAATTCCACTCATTGTATTTTTTCCTTTCTTTTCCCTTCTTGCCTATGACAATTTAAGCCTGTTTCTCAAAAGAGAATGCTACAAGTCCAAGGATGATATCATAACAGAATTCATTACCAAGTGCACTCCAGGGAGGACCGAGTTAACCAGCGTGAGGCTCAGTGAGAGCCATGGGGCATCAGCATGAGGTGGGAAGGCCATCAGGAACAAATCTAAGACGAGCATTTCAGCAACAGGGAGGAGGCAGCTGGAAATTATGTCAGTCTGGCCAAGCCTCATCTCACTCACAGTTCCCAAATTGGGCAGAATCTGTTTCATTTTCAGACTGAGGGAAGTTCAAAAGGATCCTAGCTAGAGATCCCGGCAGGGGGCTCAGGATGAGCCCCGAGAGATGAGCCTTTCAGCCCAGCCCGGCCCAGATAGGCCCAGCCCAGCAGCAGCCCAGCACTCACCACTGCAGGCCTTCTCGTCACTCTCGTCCGAGCAGTCCAGGAAGCCATCACAGCGCTCTGACAGCACAATGCAAGCCTCGCCATCCTCACACTTGAATTCCTTGCTCGTACAGGTCAACGTGCTGTGTGTGGCTGAAATACAAAGGGGAGGGCCACACTGTGCTGGTGGCTGGACTCAGGTTTGCTTGAGTTTAGAAAAAGTGTTTTGAAATCTTTGAACTAATTGGCTTTTACTTCAAAATACATCTCTAGAAATACAAATGGTACAATCTACACCATTCATAATTCTACGGTGTTGGGGCATCATCTTATTTAATATGGACTACTGAGACCTGCTTTCAGAAAAAGTGAGTCCTTTGAGCAAGACACAGGCCTTATGCCTATAATGACTTATGCCTGTAATCCCTGAAATCTAGAAGGCTGAGGCAGTGGATTGCTTGGGGTCAGGAGTTCGAGACCAGACTGAGCAAGAACAAGACCCTGTCTCTGCTAAAAATAGAAAAACTACCCAGGCATTGTGGCAGGTGCCTGTAGTCCCAGCTACTTGGGAGGTTGAGGCAAGAGGATCGCTTGAGCCCAAGAGTTTGAGGTTGCTGTTGGGTATGACACCACAGCACTCTACCCAGGGTGACAGAGTAAGACCACCCGCCCCACCCCAAAAGTGAGTCCTTTGGCCTCAAACAAACTAGGGTTTAAATTCTAGCTTTGTGTGAACTTGAGCAAATTGCTTCAGATCACCTGAATTCAGTTCTTCTAAAAAATGGGGGTAACAAGTTCATTGTTGTTTTGTTTGCAAGGACTTCATGGAAGGAGGCGCCTGGACTAGAGCCTGGCTCCTGCAGGCTCCAACACCCTGCAGCTGCCACAGGGCTACTCACTGTTCTGTTACCATTCTCGACAGCCTAGGAGGACAAGCTGATTTCTGATTTGGGGAACACAAATAATGAGGTGAATCCCAACAACATTAGAGGGCATCCCCATTTACGCAGTATTCTCAATTGTACAGGTTTTCAAAATATTTTCACAGATAATAATGCAAATAAAAAGCGCTGGGAAGATAAGAGTTATGCAACTCCATGGCTAGGTTATTCACCAAAGTGCGATGTTCTGTTTTGAAAGGAGATTTAAACTGTATGGGAGGCTCTAAAAAGGAAGCAATGACCTAATACTTGAAAATGACTCCAGAAAGAGGAGAAAAAGGGAATGGGTCCAGAGACCAAATCAGCCGCTGTCCAGGAAGGGCACAGGCATCGCAAGGATCCGGTGTACAGACTCACAGCTACCTGCCCAGCGCTGGACAGGGAAGGGCCACATCAGAACCTCGACCCCATTTAAAAAAAAAAAACAAACTTTATCTAGAATAGTTTCAACAAACTCATTTAATCACAACCTTCAAATTCTATTCTAGGACATTGATACTAGAAGAAATTACCAAAAAGACTACTACCCCATTGGAGTAACTGAAAAGTACATATGATAGTGATTGCTAACAGAGTCTTCTGGGAACTTCAAAACTCCAAGATTCCTGGGCAGAAACGGGGAGCGGAGCACGGGTACCCACAGGTTCCAGGTGACTCAGCAGGACTAAGGATGAGAAACCTCTGCTCTAGAACCGGGAACCAGGAATCCCGTTTTCTACCTGAGACACTGCATCTCCTGAGGAGAACAATTCTCTAAGATGCAAGTAGAGGACGTGGGCAGTAATCAGACAGGACCCACCAGGATGACCAAGAGGAATGATCAAGGCCCCAGGGATATTTTCCCAACAGTGAAAAGAAAACAGGATTGTGTAAGGAGGTAATAAGAAGGGATGTAAGGTTTCATTTGAAAGAAGAATTAAGGCTTTTTTGCATGCATCTCTAAGATGGAAGTATAGACTTCAGTACTTATAAAAAAGAGGTCTCTAACCCACTAAATCTCAATGGGAGAAGGGAGCTAGCAAAAGCACTTATATGAGGTTTTTTTATTTTTATAAACTACAATCCCTCACCTCCATGAAAATCACTGCATTTCAGAATTCTAATCTATGCCGAGCTAAAATCAGTTTGCCTTGGGAGGTAAAGGGGGGCTTCATCACAAATGAAAGTGCCTGAGAGCATTAACACAGGTTTGACGTCCCAGATGGAATTCCTCCACCCTTCTGGTGAACGTTGACAGCGGACCCCCCATGAATTACAGACTGCTCCAAACGCTAAAAACATGTGACCTGTGAAACAAAGCATCTACCCTCACGGAACTTACCTCCTATTTGGAGAAATTGCAAACAAGCAGTAAATAAATACGTGTATGCAGGGTTATGCCAGTTTACATGGAATAGTCAGAGGCTTCCTTCCGCTCAGAAGAGAATTATTTAAAAAAAAATACCAAGATCGCGTAAGTATTTCACTTGGTAATGTAGGCAGTCAGAGAATAATACTTAAAAGACGAGGGCCTGGGGAGCAAAAGTTTTTCTCTCACCTTCTCCTGTCTTCCTATCTCTCAACTCCATCTCCCCTGAGATTAGGTTTAAAAACTAGAATCCCTATTCCCCAAAGCAGGTAACAGAAATCAGAACCCATGTAAGCCAGCTATAAGATCTAAAAATATTACTCTAACTTTCCGTCCGTCTTTCTGGATAAAAACTGGCCTCGTGAACAAAATGATCAAAGCTCTGCTCTTCTGGAAGCCACAGCTGAAGAGAATCTCAGACCTGCTCAGACAGCAAAAGGGTACAAATCCGTCACCAGCAGGCTCCCAGCCTCTTTCTGAGCCTCTTTCTGAGCAATCTGGTTGGGCAGACAGTACAAATCAATTTCCTCTGCAAAATGCTGATCAATGGGAGAAAAGATTTGTGTGGCTCCTCTCCTAGTGCCTCCGGTATACTTCCCAGTATTCTGCAGTATGAATATTCATATTGTTTGATTCCCTCCCTCTCAGAAATAGTCTTCTCCTTTGCCTTTGTCTGTCTGTGTTGGTGATAAAGAAGGATACAGGATAATGTTCCCTGTTTTCTTCTAACCCACTGGGAGCCTCTCTCTTGGTCTCTGCCACCCTCAAGTGTGATCTTCAGGTCCATCAAGTGGCCAGTCTGAACATGGCTGAGAAGCTGAGATTTTCTGTTTGTTTCAAATGTGTCAAATTCTCTGAAAAGTCTGTCGTAAAAAGAAGCTCCATCCATAATGGGTTTTTGTCATCACAACCCTTGTTACCTGGTCAGTCTATAGTAACAAGAGTCTTTGGATATCTTAGCCAGTTTCTGGGAGTGAATATTTTGATGGAGATTTTTGGATCTGCTTTTTTTATGCCCTCTGCAGGTAAATAGGATTTCCCTCTGGGGGTTGGGCAACACCTTCTCTGGAAAGGGGGGGAGTCTTAGGATCTATAAGATCCAACAATTAAATTCACAAGCACATCCTAGGAAGTATGCTGCATGCCTCCTTGCTGAATATCACTCCAGTCACCTTCAAAGAGCTCCCCTTGGGAAGCTGTGCACTGACCCCAGCACCTAGTCCACTCTTTAATTTTGGACCTCTTTTTCTGAAATGGCCATCAGAGCTGCCATCCTATTACCCTTGATGTCCTGAATGTCATCAAAATGTCTTCTTTTCAATATTTCCTTTATCTTTGGGTAGAGAAAAAAGTCTTTGGGGGCCAGATCAGGTGAGTAGGGAGGGTGTTCCAATACTGTTATTTGTTTACTGGCTAAAAACTCCCTCACAGAGAGTAACGTGTAAGCTGGTGCATGGTCACAATGCAAGAGTCACACCTTTCTCATGCCAAGATTTTCCGTGAAGATTTTCCTAAAACTGCTTCTCTATCGATGTTTACCTCGTCTTCTATGCTTCTCACAGTCAGGTGATGATTCAGATGCACAATTCTACAAATTTTTTGCAATGTTCTCATCAGTTCTGCTCATTCCTAGCCACCTTAACCTCTCTTCATCCATGATGGTTTCCCTCCCATCAGAAAAACATTTCATGCATTTGTACACTGCCGTTTTCTTCATGGCATTATCCCTACCAACTTGGACTAACGTGCCCTTGATTTGACTTCCACTCTTGCCAAGTTTAATAAGAAATTTAATGTTTGCTCCTTGCACTAATTCAAGCTCTGATATTCTCACGAAGGCACACAAAAACCTGTAACAACAATAATGAACACCGCTCAGCAAGACGCCACTGCATGCTGACACGAACACAGCTGTGAGACACTGATACGCCAAGGTTCTGAGACTTTACCGAGCTGTGTGCACAGCACTGCCATCGTAAGCGCATAATGGCAGGTTCACAAACTCAATTGTCAGACCTCAGTACAGTCAAACAATGTAGGTCACACCATTTATTTCTCTATGGTCTTTGCCCCTCCAGTAAGAATGTAGCAAAATAGAATCAAACTACAGCTGGGTAATAAAGCTAAAGGATGTTTGAGGTTCCTTTATAAAACAGGTCTCAAAATTTTAAAAGCAGGGAAACATGGGTTTTAGAATCTGGGAACACGGGTGTCATTAATCTCTGAAAATACTTAAACTGATTATTAAACAGCTGATTAATGAGGACTTAGAACAGAACACAGAGGCCTTCTGGGACCAGTGTCTCTAAGAAGAATCATGTTATAATAATCTCATTTCGCTTTCTGATAAGGCGATCAAATTAATGCTGAAAACATCACGGATATAGCACATCTTGATTTTAAGACCCTTAACTAAGCAACATCCTTGTGAATAAGATGGATTTGAAACAGGGTGAAAACACTAATTTAAAGAATGCCAGTTAATGAATTAATATCACCCAGGAGGGAAATCCTATTTCTTTTCAGCCTTGTTAATTACTTTTAATGTTCATCTTCTTATGTGGCTGCTTCTTTGATTCAAATGTTCCTACTGTTATTTTGGGAAGTGGGGGATCAACCTGCCCTGTTATTTTAATGCCCCAGGAGTCCACTTCGCTCATTATTTTAGTTTAAGCAGAATTGTACACTAATCCCTATTTAGTTGCTCTGTGGTGGCTTTGCTATATTCCTCCCTGATAAGAATTTTAATATAGTAAAGATCACAACTTTCTGCAAGAAAAACCTAAATAAATACCCCAGTCTACAACTTACGTGATCCTCTTGAAACCTTAATTTTCTTCCTTATTTCTAACATGGAAATAATACCCAAACAAAAGTTATTTTGAGAATGAAGTGAAATGAATATGTGATTTACCTGAGAATAGAGAATGGCACATTAAAAGCCATGTTAGTTTCCACATGTTACTTTCCCTTTGTAAACTCTCACTATTTCACCAGAAAATATGCTTTCCTATGGAACTTTGCATTATTTGCAGATATGGTTAAGTGTGCCTTCCAAGTCTTCACCTAAGTCATTAATGACATTTTAAACAAAAGAGGGCCATTTAAAAAGCATCAGAAAATGTTACAAGAGCAAATATAAGGGGCAAAGTGAAAGTCACAGGAAAACAACTGCTTATGATACAACAAAGAGAAAAATAAAAGCTAAAAAGAACAAGGAAGAAGATAGACATAATAATGAAAGAAATACACACAGCAACAAAATAAGAAAATCTGTTAAGGGCTACAACTCCCAGGTAGATACTGAAAACTTAAAAAGAAAAAGAAATCGACACAGCTGAATCACTTCTCCACTGGGAAAATTAAAACATGTAGTAGTGCAAATAAAACTTATATTAATTTTGAAAATAAATGAAAAGGCTTAACCATACAAATTATACAAGTGACAAAGAACTAAGAAAGGGATATAATATCCAGATGTTAACCAAGGAAATAAAAATATTCCTCACTATCAAAATTTATCTGGATTTATATGGATTTATAACTTGGTATCAAGAAATACCAAATGATCTGAATCTTTCTGGTTCCTGCTAATAAGTGGCAGGTACTTGATAAAGGGACTCACCCTCAAAATGCATCCGAATCGACTCAATTCCTAAGTTCAGACTGGATGAGTTTAGCAAGACAGGATTTCTTACAATTTTCCTAAACTAAAAAAAGCAAGCAGACAAAGCAAAAAAAAATCACCCAAGCTGGGAAATTAAAGGAGTAGGAATATTCAAAGAATATTTCATGTAAAAGAGACCCCTATGTGGCAGCTTATCAAATTGCCTGACTTTTAGACAAATGAAGGACCCTCAGACAGCCAAAAAAAAAAAAAAAGAAAGCAGAATTGACATTCTGGGAAATGAAACCACAGGGAGTGATGGGGGACCTGGGACCTCTGCAGAAAAAGTGTTAAGAGAAAAATCCACGTATTATAGAAATACATGAGTTTATGTTTCAAGTTAAGGACTTGGCCAAGATTATTAAGTCAGAGATCTAAAAGACCTATTGAAATTTGTCTCCGAAAGCTCATGACAACAGAGGTCATAATAAGGAACAATGGAAGTGTAAGAACTGGCGGACTCGGATCAACAGTCAATTGGAGAAGATCACTAGCAAAAATGGAAAGGAAGCAAATGCCTTCTACAGTTTCTGGTCTCACCTTTCAACTTCCTAACTGGATGTCTCAGGCTACCTTGGATGCTAATGCAAATCAATGAACCTGTCATCATCCCGAGCCCCACCCAGGAAAACCCATGAGCACTCACCCATCAGTTTCCCTCCCCCATCAAGAATAAATGCTCATTCTCCCTTCTTTCTGATACCCGCTGCAAAAAAAAATAATCAATAATAGCTACTGTTAAGACTACATTCAATATACCAACAGACCGTTCAATTTTCACCTTCACAGTTCCATCACGTTACCCATAGTAGCCTCCTAACGGAGAGCTGGCCTCCAATCTCACCTCCTGCTTCTTCCGAACCATCTTCTATGATGAAGTCCAAGTGATCTACTGTATAAACACCTCTCCTTAAAATCTGCAATGGCTCCCCATGACCAGGAGAATGAAGTCTTACAGCCCCTGCCTTCACCTCTGCCCCACCCATAACCATTTCACAAGTCTCCTTTCTGACACCTTTGAGTCCCGTGGCATCCATGGTGTCCCTTGCTCCTGGGATGCCCCTCCTCTGCCACCTTGCCCCAAAGTTAAACCCTTCTCAGGCATCATGGACTGGGCCGCCTTTCCTAACCTGCTCCCACCTCTTTAGGAAGTTGGTCAGGTCCACTTCTAGTCAGTTCCTTGGTCAGAATTCCATCACTGCTAACACCACACTATGTAACTACTGGCTGGAATGTATATTCCCAGCAACCTGATCAATGCCTGCCACATCATGTGAGCACCAAATACATGTCCAACCAGACTGAAATGTCCTTGAACACACACCTGTCCGCATAACCAAGACCCTCCAGGGAGCACCCAGTCAGGCACCCTGGGAGAACCAAGCTACTACCAGAGAAGGGACAGCTGATTCTCTCCCTGCCCTTTCTCCCTCACTGGTGGAAATATTTAGGACAGAGCAGTATCTGCCAAGCTTGTCTGAGGCCAAGAATCAGGACACTTAAGTGTAGATTCCCAAGCCCCTCCCTTTCCTCCATTGCTCTTAACTAACTGAAATCACCAAATTTGTATGTTTTTTAAGCATTTCCCACATGATCCTGCTAAGTCACATAAATTTCTAACTCCTGAATTAGAGGAATTAAGAGATGACTAACCTTCTCTGCCTTAGTTTCGACTACTTCAATACATGGTTAAGATTTTGGATGGCAAAGCTCAGTTTTTCATTTAGTTTCAAAGTCTTTTTTTAAATTTTGTTACAGACTGGGTGTTGCTCTTGATCAGGCTGGTGCCACACTCCCGAGCCCAGGCAATCCACCTGCCTCGGCCTCCCAGAGTGGTAGGATTTCAGGCGTGAGCCACCATGCCCTGCAAGAGGATAAAAAAAATGGGACCAGAACAGGGACCAAAGAAAAGGAATTGAGGCGCTTGCTGCTTGGAGATAGGCTCTCAGCAGTCAGGGATGGGGACTCTGCCACTGTCCTCTGTATTACCCAAGGCAGAAATCAGACAAGCATGGGAGAAACCAGTCCCCCAGGCAATGAAGTAAATGTGACTGGCTGGGACATCTGCTGTCTAAAGTCAGCAGGTGACTGAGTGGAGAGGTGACCCCACACAGCAGAGAGCAAAAATCCAGAGTGATGGCCCCCGCTCAGGGAGGCCCCTGGCAGCAGGCTAGATGGGCACCATCCTAGCTACATCCTCCCCAGGCCACTCCAGCAGCACTGATCAGCCAGAGGTTTACCCAAAGACTAAAAAGCCACATGAGGCTAAAAGGCACGGCCTTCTCTCTGTGTTCTAACTTATAAGACACCTGGTTCCACTTTGCCCTGTGACAGCCACTCAGTAGCACACATCCTCTGAGATGGCACTGTGACCCTCAGCAGGCAAAAGCCACTGTCTCCCTCTATCATCCACTCCAAAGACACCCACTGCCTGCTGCCCCAGTAGAGAGCCCCAGGACCCACTGTCTGAACACGCAGAGAACGCACGCATCATCTTTCACAGGGCTCAGCTGGCCCCATCATTACTCTGTGGGTTAGCACACTATCTCGCCAACTAAATTTTCTTAATGGGGTGCTGGTTATGATCCCTCTAAAAATATGGCAGGTACTCCATAAATACTTAAAATGAATGTCAATTCAATGCTCAAACCTCAGCCAGTAATAATAAAAAAGAAAGAAAATAATATTTTAAAAATATGAATCCATGGCTCAGCACCCATAGCACAGTGGTTACAGCACCAGCCACATACACCAAAAGTGGTGGGTTCGAACCCGGCCGGGGACAGTTAATCAACAATGACAATTGCAACAAAAAAATAGCTGGGCGTTGTTGCAGGCACCTGTAGTCCGAGCTGCTTGACAGCCTAAGGCAAGAGAATCTCTTGAGCCCAAGAGTTTGAGGTTGCTGTGAGCTGTGATGTCACAGAACTCTACCAAGGGCAACAAAGTGAGTCTCTATCTTAAAAAAAAAAAAAAAGAAAATACATTTTTATATATATATATATATATACACACAAACACACACACACACACACACGAATCAAAATACAGAAGATTATGGCTTTAACCACAATACTTTAAAGAGTTAAATGTGTGCATGAAACCTGTTTAAGATATTTTTTCAGTCTTTCTGAAAGTATTTTTATTGGGCATGCTCCTGGCATTTAACACTCAGCCAGCTTATTAAAAAGGTGATAGTCACAGTGACACAGGTCTATGTGGCAAAGCCCTTGTGGAAAACATAGTAAAAACATGGGTCCCGCAAAAGCACTGGAGCTCACACACGTGAATGTATGCTGATCCGGAAACGAGGCGGAAGCACAGGACCGCCTTCTCCCTGGAGTCTGCCCTGGGAGTGAAGTGCTCTCCAGCTACTCACGGCAAGTGTCCTCGTCCCGACCATCCTGGCAATCTCGGTGCCCGTCACAGCGTTTCCAGTTGGGGAGACACTTCTTTGGCTGCTGGCACTCAAACTCAAATCGGTTACATCGCCCAGGCTGGGTGGGAGTGGAGGCGGAAGTGACATTTGCTATAAGAAAAGATT
The DNA here is from genome assembly GCA_963573935.1 of Arctocebus calabarensis. Lineage (NCBI taxonomy): Eukaryota > Metazoa > Chordata > Mammalia > Primates > Lorisidae > Arctocebus > Arctocebus calabarensis. Next base: position 61,917 of record CAUYON010001306.1, read on the forward strand.
TTTAAAATTCACCTTTCAGTACTGCAGGAGCTAGCCCATGATAGCAACCGATCGACGTGCTAGGAGATTACAGCGCTTTAGGGGCCTGGAAGGTAACTGTGAGCTCTGGATAAAGTGGTCAGATTGAACACAGACATCTAATTCCTCCTACCTCTCACAGTGCCGCACTAAAGCCACATTTAAGAGACTGTTTCTAAAGCCATAAGCCCATAAGGACAAGGGGAGAGGCCAAGGCAATAATAGCAACAAATCTGGGGAGCTGCAAAGGAGACAGTGTTTCAGTGACCAGCAAGATCAGAGCAGGCTGAACCCTACCTTGAGCTGTCAAAAGGGAAAGGTAAGAACTAATCAGGTCAATACCACACCATCCTCAAACAGCTCAGAAACTGGTATAAAGGAAAAGTTAAAATCAGGGAACTGACTGAACAATGTTTAAGAAAAAGCTACAATCCCTACATTCCCCCCACCCCCCACACCAGCCTCACAAGACACTCACCATACATTACCCCAGTAGAAGACTGAAGGCTGTTGCCAGAGTGGGTAAAACAAAGGAGGGTGTAGACAGGCACAGTTGAAAGCAAAAACATCCTACTAGTGAAAGGAGATCTGAACCTGCAGATAGCTAAATGTGAGGACCCAGCCCCCCTCCCTGAGAACCAGCACCGAGATCACTGTTGTTCAGGCTGGAGATTCTAAGAGTCTTCTCGGGGGACAATGACCAGAGACTAGCCCTGAAGTAGTCAAGCCCAGGAGTCCCCGGGGTTCCCAGCCATGAAACTCAAAGTTGATGGGCCCAAGCACATGTCCAGAATCGCTCAGCAGCATTTAGTCCCCAGCCTTAAGCACAAATAATAACCAAGGATTATCTAAGGAAAACTTTTTACATAAAAGATGGAAACCGAAACAGAGCCCCACATCCCCCTGCCAAAGAAGGAAAAAAAAAAAAATTCACCTGGAAGAAGCAGAAACTTATCAAGAAGAAAATTTCAAAAACAAATACCCTTAATATGCACAGAAAGAAAGAATATCTATTTATTCATGAAAAAAGAACAGGATGCTGTAAAAAGGAACAGTACTAAAAATGAAAAAGCTCTTAAAATTAAAACCATGATAGCAAAAATGAAAAACTCAGTAGAAGAGTTGGAAGATAAAATTGAGTAAATCTCACAGAAAGTGAGGGAAAAATAGCAAATTTTGTTAAAAATTGAAAGTATTTTTTTTTTTAATGTAAGAGGACCAGATCACCAGACCCAATAGATGAATGAAAAGACTCCTAGTATGAAAGAGAAGACAGGGTGGAAAATATCATTAATAAATTATTTCAAAAAATATTTCTCAAACCAAAATACATAAATTTCCAGAATAAAAGAGTCTATGAGTATCCACCACACTGGATAGAAAAGGACCCACATGAAAGCACATTATTGCAAAAATTCAAAACACTCAAGACCCAAAGGGAAGATTCTATAAGCTTCTAGATAATTAAAAAGAGGTTATGTACAAAAATAAATTAGAATCAAAAAGGTTTTGGATTCCCCCAACACTGCTTCCAGACAGTAGAGAAATGCCTTCAAGGTTCTGAAGGAAATGATTTACAATCTAGCCTCTAAATCCAGCCCAACTATCAATCAAGTCTGAAGACAGAATAAAAACACTTTCAGACAAAAAAAGACCTCAAGTAGGGCAGCACCTGCCCCATATGCCAGAGGTGATGGGTTCAAACCCCGCCCCAGTCAAAAATAGCAAAAAAAAAAAAAAAAGACCCCAAGCATACCTCCTACATCCTTTTTCTCATAAACTTACTAGAAAACATTCTCTACCAAAACATGGGATTAAACTGCAAAAAGAGAACAACTGGGATAGAGAAAACAAGAGTTCCACCATAAGAGGTAGGTAAAGTGAGTCCTTAGAACAGTGATTTCCAACGGGTGTGCTGTGAAAGATTTTTAAAGATCTTAATTTAATTATTTTCAAAATAAGTTCAAAGCGAAGTATATTCTTTATTTTACTCTTTTTTTAATCAACATAATTTAAGAGGTCATGAAGTTGAACTATAGGTGTGAGTGTGCTGTACAATTAAAAAGGTTGAAAACACTGCCTTAGGATAACAATGGCAGTGGCAGCCTAGAAGACAACCGTGCCCCAGGCACAGGGGGCCACTGGTCTGAACCAGAGCCACGAACCTCCAGAGATAAACACATGGAAAGCCATCAGCATTTTGTTCCTCCCTGGCCACTGCATCATCATAGGCATCTGACAAAGCTACTAAAGGGTGTGCTCCACCAAAACAAGAAAGTGAACCAAGGCAGACTTAGTCCAGGTCTTGGCTCGCAGGTTTATTTTTCTTTCCCTATAGACTAAAGGCCGCTGCCGCAACATGTTTTGCCAGATCCTCGGTCTGGCCAAGAAGCATCCGAGCTTGATTCCCCTCTTCGTATTTATTGGAGCAGGGGGTACTGGACTGTTATGTCTTGCATCTGGCATTGTTCAATCTAGATGTTAGTTGGGACAGAAAGAATAACCCAGAACCATGGAACAAACTGGGTCCGACTGATCAATACAAGTTCTACTCAGTGAATGTGGATTATAGCAAATTGAAGAAAGAAGGTCCAGACTTCTAAAACCAAATGTTTCACAATAAAGCTGCTTAGAATGAAGGTCTTCCAGAAGCCATCCACACAATTTTCCACTTAACCAGGAAATATTTTTCCTCTAAATGCATGAAATCTTGATGATGTACTGTGTTGAGGATTACACTGATTAATAAATATCCAAAACTTAAAAAAAAAAAAAAAAAGGAAAAACGTGAACCAAGAAAGAGCAAAACACGATATTCAAGAAACAAAAAACCTAAATTGGGAGAAGGGCACAGAGAATTCCCAGGAGCAGTGAAAGCCCCGGGATAGTGGGGCCTGGAGAAGAGACTCCAAGTTATTAGAAGGGATATGTCCAAGAGAAAAATTGGACCAGTAAGTCATTGGATATGGTGACCCTGTGGAAAGTTATTCTGAGGCAAATGCTATCCAAATGGAAGAAACAAACAAACAACAAAAAAAGCGATTTTAACTATAGGATAGCACACATATTCTATCATTTTAATTGGATTCTCAAAGGAGTCTTTAGCCCAAACTCCAGGAGAAGGATGATTTAAAAATTAATACATAAAAGCAGGGAGAAAGCTGGGCCGAATAAATCATGCCATTTATCGTGAATAATACAGGAACCTTCAGAAGGCTCTAGCTTCTGCACTGAAGAAATAAGAACCACAAGCTAGAGACAACAGCTAGTTTAAATTTGCACTGACACTGTACACAAAAAAGAAAGCACAAAAGCTGAATGGAATATGCAAATAAGGATTTGCTTGCTGGATTAGTCAGAATTTGTTCATGTCTATTAATACCCTGGTCTTTTAATAACCAAAAACAATTCTGAAAGGATAATCAAGTTATTCAATGGATAGGTGGGCCCTGAGGGGAAAAGAAGGAAACAAAGGGTTTTGTTGTTTTTTGGGTTTTTTTACAATTCATTTTAATTAGAGAAGCATTTTATAGGACATCAACTATTTGCCTATTATTGGAGTAGCTATAGATGGAGATACAGAGTAGTACAGACACAGCATGATCCCAGAATAGGACAGCCACACAATTGCTATGAAGAAAAGACCTATGTGCATGAGATAATTAGAAGCAATATCTGGCAGAACATAGTTAAGAATCAAAAGATTAATGGGTAAGTTCAAGAAATGGACACCAGTTATGGGAGTCAGTGAAAGCTCCACGGAGGTTGGGCCTTATTTGTTCAAAGCAGAAATCAAAAAATTTGGTGAACCCACTCTGGGAGGCTGAGGCAGGTGGATTGCTTGAGCTCAGGAGTTAGAGCAAGACCTCGTCTCTACTAAAAATAGCCAGGCTGTGGCAGGTGCCTGTAGTCCTAGCTACTCAGGAGGCTGAAAAAAACAGGATTGCTTAAGCACAGGAGACTGAGGTTGCTGTGAGTTATGATGATGCCACTACACTCTACCCAGGGTGACAGAGTGAGACTCTGCCTTAGATAGATAGACAGATAGATAGATAGATGGATGTACACTCTACCCCAGGGCAAGAGTGAGACTCTGTGATTGATTGATTGATAGATAGATAGATAAATAGACCGACAAATTTGGTGAACCTAAAAATCACATAGGAATCTCCTGAGCTCCCCAGAAACTGATTCTCCATTTTGTATGAACACTCTTAGGTGATTCCATTCCAAGTGGTCTTTGTGCCATACTTTGAGAAATACTGGCAACATATCAAGGTTTCTTTTGTTATAAAATAAGATCTGTGCTTCTGTTCACCCTGATGGATGGCGGGTTTCACTGATTAAAAAAAGCAGGAGGACAAGGTTGAAGGTAGAGGGGGGTTTTGATAAGGGCAAAACTTGCTGCTGGCATGCAGTCAAGAAAGGAGGGAATCTGCCTGGAGCAAATAAGGAACAAGAGACAAAGGGAGGTAAGGGAAAGTCAGCTCACACGGGCCCTTGAGAAGCCACTGAGAATTTTTAAATAGGGAAGCAATGGAATGAACACAGTCATAAGAGGAAGAAAATCAGACTGTTGACCTAAAAGTTTGCTGGGGAAAGGATTATGCAAAGGATGGCAAACTGTCTATTCTCTTATTATGACTGAGTTTGAAATAGACTCCTGTTTAGAAAAGAGCGCAGCTTCCTTACCTCTGTTCTGACTGCAATTAAGGGCAAGCCCTGGATGGAGCTGCAAGGACTACCCAGGCCTCCACAAGACTACACAGACCTTCAGCTGCCTCTCTGAGTTCCGCCACTAGATGGCAGTGCTTACCCTTCTTTTAGCAGGACCCGCCACCCACCCAGCTAAGCAGGAAAACTGGGCACTCCCGGGAGAGTTCAATACATGCAACACACACACACACTCTCTTCCACTTAATTGCAATGTATAATTGCCCACTAAGAAGGAAACACAAAGGTGGCCCAACTGCAGCTGGGGAAGAGAGCAGGGTGCTGGCCTTTTCTCGCAGGAAGATCAGAGGGCCGTGACAGAAGCTGAGAGGCTCCATTTGTGAGTTCCCCAGAGTCTACAATCCAGGCAGAGGTGAGCTGCAGGGGAGAGGCAGGCTGGCCACAAAGCAAGTCCGAAATGCCAAGGTGCAGGGGCCAGCGAGGCTGTGCCCCAAGTGTACCCCGGGAGGTCCTCTCTACACGGCAGGTGCCATGAGAGAGGGTGAGGGCCAGGACTCACCCAGTGAGGGGCAGGCTTCCTCGTCCGAGCCGTCCGCACAATCTCGGTACCCATCACACACCCAGGCGTCCATCACACAGGTCCCGCTGCTGCAGCGGTAGTAATTGGGCAGACACGTGGAGGGCCCGGGAGTTGGGGAAGGAAGAATATGTGAATCTGAGGAAAATATCAAGCAAGGAAACCCAACGTGTCACAAGAAGTTTAATCCCTGCCCAAATCGTCCCAAACCCACTGACAGCATGGACACTCCCATTTCAGCTGGACCAGCCAAGCCAGTGACAAGCATGGTTTTGAACAGCAGCTCATTTAAAACGATACTCTTCTCCTTTTGGGACATAAATTTACCTTACTGCATTTGATTTGGGCTAACATTTGGATGAGTTTCTTTTTGCAGAGGTTCATGAATGCCGATGGAAGAAATGGGTGATTCAGGAGGCCCCGGGGTGGTTAAGAGAATTCTCACCAAGGCTGAGCATCGTTCTGGTTAATTCCTCTGCAACTACCCCCAGAGCTGGCACAAAGATGGGAATGCCAAGGAGGGAAGGAACGGCCCTGCATCCCACGTGCGTGCTTCTCAAATGCACCACGGCACACACAGGACCTGGGGGTCTTGTTAAAATGCAGATTCTGATTCAGTGGGTCTGGGACAGAGTCAGAGATTCTGTATTTCTCACAAGTTCCAAGGAGATGAGGGTGCTGCTTGTCTGCAGACCACACTGTGAGTAGGAAGGCTCTAGACTTCACACCGCGCCCAGCAAAATATGGAATAAATAACCCAAGAAACTGGAGAAATCAATCACACCCATTTCAAAACGGGAAGGAGAAGTAGAAAAAAACCTCAGATACCATTCCAGAAAAGAATTTTTTTTTAAATGTCAGGAATAAGCCGGGCACATTCTGCCCGGCAGGCGGAACCACGCTGGTTTGTCTTGGGTGTAGGCTGACCTGGGCCTCTTACCTCCACAGTCCTTCTCGTCGGACCAGTCCCCACAGTCATTCTCCCTGTCACATTTCCACCTGTTGGGGATGCAGTGGCCATTCTCGCACAGGAACTGGAAGTAGCGGGAGCAGTTTGGGGCTTCGGTGGGGTTTTCTAGGGAGATCAATTACATCATCAGCTACTCCCCAGCACCAGTGTGAACACCAAGCTCCACCCAGACTCACCCTTCTCACCACCCAAGTCCCAGGACAACCTGCAGGGCCCATCCAGAGAGAGACAAGGCAGTTTCATGGACCCAGCAAAGAAATACACCCACCACCTCAGGAGACCACACCTTTCCTGCGCCTACACTTCAATATCCTGGGAACGACCATTTCAGTGTTAATTCTGGCATTTTACCAAAGGAATAAAATAACAACTGATGGTGACCTGATGGTGACAATAACTCTGTTACAAAATTACTCTGGTCTGTACCTTTCAGGAGAGGAAAAATACAACGTCCCATGATATTTACCATAATTCCTTACCTACCCTTTTGCTTATACATAATGTGTTCCTCCCAAATGGGAAAAGAAAAGGGAATGGAATAAACTTTTTCCTAGCACCTGCGAGGTGTCAGGTTCCCACTTCAAGACTCTATTCCTCACGTGGGGATTCAGGACCAGGCAGCTGCTGCTGAGGCAGGGAAGGCCCAGTTGCATGGAGGAGTGCTGGCGTGTGCCCTCCCTGACCACAGGGGTCGCTGTAACTGCAGATTAGACTGCGAGGAGGTGGATCTGAAATCTTACCACAGTTGGCTTCATCAGAATAGTCACCACAGTCATCCATCCCGTCGCACTTCCAAATCAAACTGATGCACACCCCGTTCTGACACTGGAAACCGAACTCGTCACAAACCTTATGGAACTCGGGGTCTTGAGCTACATAAGGAACAAACATTCACAAAGCCTTGATTACTTCCGCGCTAGGAGTTGAGGGAAGTTGCGCTGCTCGGAAAAGAGAAGAAAGAAAATGCTTTCTGCCAAGAGATCGTCTAACTAAAAACCTTCCTTGAAAGCAAAAACCAAACCTAGAGAAGTTTCTCTTCAAGTCCTTTTCCAGCAATTGCAATTATTATTGATCACCTGTGCCATGGGCATGTATCATTTTTGTTCATCATAAGATTCTTTTCTCAGTAATAAGGCAACATAAAGATGGAGTTGATGGCCCATACCCAGCTGACTGAGAAAGGCCTCTTTTCGATGCAAGTAACAGAAGACCCCAAAGTGGTAGAGGGGCATATTGGCATGTGTAAAGCCCAGCACTGAGCTGGCTTTCAGGGACAGCGGGATGATGTTTCCCAGTGGAAACTTCTGCTTGTCACTCAGCTGGGCTCTTCTCTTCTCTGTGAGCTGGCGTCTTTTTTCAGCCTCTATTCTGTGGCAAAAAGACTCGTGAAAAAAAATGAAACCATGCCTGCCTAGACCTGTTAATTCCTGCTTCTCTTTGACCTACCTAACTTGTAACTTAATGTCATGACTGCTCAGTCCTGTGCAACTTCCAGTTCTCCTTAGCTGGAATCCTGGATCGTTTCCTACTGACTAACTTATTTTATTGCTGCCTAAGACGTCAATATGTCATTTTATAAGCAGCAAACATACGGTCACTTTATTTTCTATGGATCAGTAGTTTTTGATCCTTGCTGCATAACTGAATATCCGGGGGGCATTTAAAAAATACCATTGTCCAGGGCCCAACCCAGAGCAGATAAATAAGAAATGTACAAGAATGGGGTCCAGGCATGTGTACATTTAAAAGCTCCTCAGTAATTCTCACGTACAGTCTTAGTCAGTACTACAGTGATAAATGTTTAGCAACCAGCTCTCTGGGATGAAGGAGTGGGAAGGAGGAAGCCTTGATTTGTGGTGTTTCCATGGGGTAAATACACCTGTCATGGCTCATTCAAGTTATGAACGTGACATCACAGAATGTGGGGGTGAAAGAGAGGCACATACCTGGCTCTGGTGAGCTGGTGTGAGCTGTCTGATATACGTTACGTACTGGCAGAGTAATGGGTCTGGATGATTAGCAGATACTCCTTGGCAGCACTTAATGCTGTTGACTAATCCTTCTTTTCCAAAAAGCTGTCTCCCCTTGGTTTTTGTGGTCTGCTTTTTTGGATGCTCTTTGGCCAGTTCCCTTTTCAGTCTTATCCGCTTTTAGCTAAACTTTATACACTGGAGCTCCTCAATACTTGTTCCTACGCTTCTCCTTACACTAGATCGTCTCTTACAAAGTCTCATTTCTAACCTTGCCACTGTTATTCTCCACATAATTAATGGGTCTGAATATCACACCAGCAATGACCTCTCTCCTGGGCAGACTCCAATATCCACCTTCCTATCCCTCATCCCCACGTGAGTATCTCATACATACCTCAATTTCAACAGGATCAAAATAGAACCTATGGTTCTTCCTTTATCCTCCTAAATGTTATTTCTCCTTAACACTCTGTACCTCAGTGAATGGCACCACTACTGCGAACAAGGCAGAATCAGCAAGTCTCTCCTGACACCTGGTTACCTTTACACTCTCGTATCAGACAATCACTACATTCTACTGATCTTTGACTCCTCGAGTAGGTCTTGACCATCCACTTCTCCTTGTGATTAGTGCTGAAATTGTACATGTGGACAGAGAGGTTAAAAGCCCAAAGAGACATGTATGAACAGACATATGAAGGGTGAGTAGGAAAATGTTGAGGATGGTGTTCTGGGCAGAGAAAGCAGCATACTCCCCTCCTACCACAACAGACTCCCAGATGCCATTCTAGATTAACACACGTAAAATAGACCCTTGACTCTTCTGGCTGTTTATATTTTGAAATCAATCTCTTTCTCAAGAAATAGCCAACTATCCATTAACTTGTTGCCAAATGCAAACACCTGAGCATAATTTTTGATCTATTTCTCACATCCACAATCAGTTCCCTGGAAAAATTTGATCTACCTAAAAATATATCCTGAATCTGTCTGCTTCCCCTCATCTCCACAGCTATTGCCTTTGCCTGAGCAATCTGCGTATCTTGCTTGGCTCACAGGATTACCCTCCTAAGAAGCCTTCCTAAAATCCCTCTTCAGTGTAGCAATAAGAATGATCTTTACGAAAATAATCGGACCATATTTCTCCCTTGCTTATGTCTTCTGATTCCTTCCAATTACACTTAGAATAAATTCCAGCTCTTGCCCTGGTCTGCAAGTCTCAACGTGAATTGTACTGTGACCACTTTTCCTACCGTGTTGACCGCCAGCCTCATTTCACATTTCCACTTGCACTGGTTTTCCTTGTTTTACAAACAGACTAAGTTCATTTTCCCCTCAACATGCTCCCTTCTCCCCACTCTTAGGAACTTTCATACTTACTGTTCCTCCTATAATGATCTGACCTCAAACCTTTCCCCCCTCAGGAAGGCCTCCCTGGCCGTACAGACCGAAGCAGCTAGCTGCCCATTGACCCCTCCTACTGACCATCACATCATTCCACCCCATTTGCTTTATAGCATGTATCCTTATCTGAAATCTTATTCATTTATCCCACCCCACCCCAACTATAACAAAGGTCTCCATGAGAATATGGACCTTGCCTGTGTTATTCATCCTCATCTCCTCGCATCTAGAATGGGCCTTCAGTGTAGTATGGACTTAATTAAAACTACTGTTGACAAATATTTACTGTTGAAAATATTTTCAAAGTCTAGTGTTCCCTGAACAAGGATAAAGAAGCTATTTATATGAGTCTTGTTCAGATGACTTAGGTGACCCCGGGCAGCCAATTGTATCTTTTCTTCATTTGGTTCCTTACTCTGTAAAATGCAAATAATATTTTCTATATATTTTTCAGTATGAAGAATTTAAAGATGTTTGAGAACACAATGTATTTTTGTAACATAAATATATGATAAATAAACAGGTGCAAAGGACAACAACTGTTAGCATGTGATTATCATCCTCTCCTTATCAGCGTTTAAGGAGGCCAGATCTTGACCTGAGCATAAAAATCAGAATAAGAAGTGAGGAGGAAATTAATGAAGATAGGAGGTTAATGGGGATTGTATTGCAGATAGAGACTTACTCATTGAAAAGAAAATAAAAATGGCCAGCAAAAGAGAGGGAACAGAAAAATATGATCTGGAAAAACTGTTTGGATAAATTGGACGGCAGGTTTGGGAGAGCTCAGAATAGGGAAGAACATTAGGATAAGCTCTTGCAAGAAGGATCTGTGCTTGCAACAGCAGGGGCAGGAGTGTGGATAGGGAAAGAGGATTTTAAAATGATTTGCTGTGGGTTTTGAATCCTTTTCTGGCATTTCTAAGAGATGACAGTAAAGACTTAACTTGTTTTTCAATTAATATTTTGGCTGCCAGTTTGCACTCTTTACTGCAAACTCACAGCCCTACTCTGGGTCTGGCCTTAAGGAGAGACTTACAAGCAGGCCTGGCTTTGTGCACGTGCCATTGGCCAACACCTGACCATCTTCTATATTGCATCAGCCATGGACTTAAATGCGACATTGTGCGTCAGTGCAGTAAATTTATGTGGGAAGCATGAGAAGACAGAGACAAAAACTCCAATAAGGGAGGTGCTCCAGCATGAAAGGCACTGGGCCCGTAGTTTGGAGAAGTTTATTAACTTGCTCAAGGTCATACAGCTGAGCTGGAATTTTACTGGGCTTTATCTGGTTCCAGAAAATCTTTATGACACAGTTCCTTCCAGCTCTGAGGAAGCAGAAAAACCTTGTTCTTGGCACTGAAAAGTGGGGTGATGGATCCGTCTTTGGCTCTAACCAGCCATACAACTTTGGGAACATCACGAAACCATAGCCATACTTCCAGATCCCCGCTTCCAGTTCCCAGTCTAAGAGCCAGCGTCAGCCTGCAAGGGAAGTTTGCATTGGTCAGTGGCAGATATTTTTTAAAAAGATAATGTTACATCTAACATTATTATATGTTTGTTACTGGAAGATGGCTAAGCGGGCTTTCTTGGAAATGGCTGTTCTACTTTTGACTATAAAAATAACCTTTATGATATCATGGTGATGTAGATAGCAGTCACTTTTGGAAAAAAAATTGTCTGGGCACTTATTATAAAAAGTTCACAACCCTATTGGCCTACCAACATCAATGAATCCATTGAATTACATTATTTCTTACATCCCTTCTAATTTTGAAAATTCTGGCTAGAGAGGAAAGCTGCAAAGTCAAATGCTTGAGTCTGGTCAAGTATGTAAACATTTAGCAAATTTGGCTGTAGAACACGTGCCAAGCTGTTTATAACAAGCCAATTGCAGCACTTACTGGGTGTACTGTCTTTTATAAAACACCACTCATCTCAAACAAATAATAGCCAAATAAAGGACTAAGCAGTTAGTATCTGACTACTGGCCACTACTTTGCAAATGCTCGTTAATTAATTTCTTTCAACATTCTGAGTTCTGTTTTGAATTCCCCACTAAAATATGTAAGCACATTCTTATTTTTATAATTTCATTCATTGGTTTATCACAGTGATCACATACTATGTTGTGAGCTGCCAGTGTTTCACATAGTTATGGGGATTTGACAAGAGCATGTGTTTATTAAATGCTATCAAAATGTAGGCTTTTTGCTAGAGTAAAAAATGTGGAGTCTGGGTCTCTTCTGACCCAGACTCAAAAAAAACCTATGATTAACTTACATTTGACTATGTCATAGCACATGAATGAACAGCAGAACTCCTATTAGGTCTCACTCTCAAAATTTATTTTTTACTGTTATTTCTTCACTAGGTGCTAGCATTCCCATGATATTAATGAAATAAGCAGTTTGATTATGATCTGTATCACAAAATCTCAAAAGCAAGAATTAGAGCTAATGGAACAATTTTCTAATTTCAGCAATAGCATTGTAGAGTTTTTAACATTTCCACTAAGTTCTAGTTTTGATGATTTTCAACTTTATGAAATATCAAAAAGTATCCTCTTTCTGTAACTTTCATCCATCTTCCTTTTGCAGGGGAAAAGTGTCAGCTACAAAAGAAATTATGACCTGAAGGTATGTAGGACGAGAAGACATGCCATCAATCTGCCTAAATCTTCATTTTGATTTATGATTGTCAATGGGGCTTCCAGACACGAGAAGCATCCAGCCCCTTTGGTGATGGTTACCACAAAAGTTCAGTGAGGGGGAAAAGGTGTGGTGGGTTTGAGTATGATTTGAAGTAACACTGAGAATCAAGAAGAGGAAGCTCTGAGAGATAAATGACCCCAGCTATTTTAATATTTTTTTCTTGTTTTTATTATTATTTTTTTTTATTGTTGGGGATTCATTGAGGGTACAAGAAACCAGGTTACACTGGTTGCATTTGTTGGGTGAAGTCCCTCTTACAATAGTGTTTTGCCCCCAAAAGGTGTGGCACACACCAAGACACCCCCCCCTCGCTCCTTCCCTCTCGATGCTCTTTCTTTCCCCACCCTGCCCTCATTCTTTCTCTCTCTGCTCTCCCCTTCCCTCACCCCCACTATGTAAATAATTGTCATTGATTGTCCTCATTGAGTACATGGGATTCATGCTTCTCCAGTCTTGTGATGCTTTACTAAGAATAATGTGTTCCACTTCCATCCAGGTTAATACAAAGACTGTAAAGTCTCCATTTTTTTTTCTTTTTTTTTTTTTGAGACAGAGCCCCAAGCTGTCACCCTGGATAGAGTGCTGTGGCATTCCAGCTCACAGCAACCTCCAATTCCTGGGCTCAAGCGAGTCTCTTGCCTCTGCCTCCCAAGTAGCTGGGACTACAGGCGCCTGCCACAACATCCGGCCATTCTTTGGTTGCAGCCGTCATTGTTGTTTGGCGGGCCTGGGTTGGATTCGAACCCACCAGCTCAGGTGTACGTGGCTGGCACCTTAGCCCATTGAGCCATAGGCGCTGAGCCAAGTCTCCATTTTTTTAATGGCTGAATAGTATTCCATAGTGTATATATACCATAGCTTGTTAATCCATTCCTGGGTTGGTGGGCATTTAGGTTGTTTCCACATTTTGGCAATTGTAAATTGAGCTGCAATAAACAGTCTAGTGCAAGTGTCCTTATGATAAAAGGATTTTTTTCCTTCTGGGTAGATGCCTAGTAATGGGATTGC